>CAKNXH010002406.1:234203-357184 GCA_932178445.1 Andricus quercusramuli
AAAAGTGGGGTCATAGAATATATATATATATATTCTATTCTCATCCTAACTCTTAACCATCCTTTTCTCTTAATTTCTTTTTCTAAGTTTGAAATTCGTGTAATCCATAAAAGTGTGGTCATAGAAAATCCTTACATTACTCCTCTAACCAGCCAAAAAGTATCTTCCACTTGCTCTCCCGACTTTACCCTGCTTTCTGTCTCTCTAAAAATTTTCGATACTTTCGTTATTAAATCCTTTCGTATCTTCTCTTTCATCATAACGTTTTCTATCTCGACTCGGTTTAATGAGTCATTCTTACGGCATTAGCACAAATACTTCTCCGCTAAACGCCCCTAGAGAAATAGAGTCAATTGTCGAAAATGAGAAGTGCCGCATATACTGTAACTTCATATTCTCAACAATTGTTTCTGTTGCGCACTCGAGGCCTGACATAGTTCTCCTTGACTTCGAGAAACATATCATGTTCGTTATCGAATTTTCGGCACCAGTTGACAAAATCGTCACAGCCAAAGAGAAAGAAAAGGAAGAGAGGTATAAAGACCTTATAAGGGAGTTGCGGTAGTTATACCCGGAATATTCCGTTAAGCTAATCGTCTTGATCATCGGCGCTATTGGGGGTGCCAAGGTTTCACTGATTTATAGCCTGAAAAGCTTCCCTGCGTGTCAACAAAATGCTGAGGCACTTGCGGGGAAAATGCATAAGGCCGTCGTCCTCGGGTCACTCCGTGTCCTCAGGGTGCATGAGACTTTTGCCGGATCATCGTATTGAGTTCATCGCAGACTGTAAACACCTATCTATATATATATATATATATGTTCTCCATCACCCTCAATTCTTCCCTAAACTCTGGCTGATTAGGTGGCTCTATCTATTCTTCCTCGACCTCTTCCCTCAACCTCTCCAATAAAACAATTACATATACTTTATACAATGTTGATATTAGCGTAACTCCCCTATAATCTTTAACCTAATCCCATTTGCTCTTATTATGGATACCACTTCATAACTCTGGCCACCCCTCTCTTCTTCTTACTCTATTGCACATTTTTGATGCCCATTCCTTTATTTCTGTCCCTTCATATTTCCAGACTTTCTTTAAAATCTCATCCATACCAGCTGCCTCTCCATCTCTCATTATTTTTAACACCATGAATATTCATTCCCTTGATACGTTCTCTTCCTCGTCTCTTTCCCTACCATATATATACCTCTTCTTCCATCCTAGCCTTCTCCGCCTCTTCTTTGAACCTTTTATGTTCTTCCTATTTTTCTTATCACACAACTCGGTATACTCCTTTTTTCTCCTACACTCTTCGCCACTCCTTTTCCCTTTCCTCCATTTTCAGAATTCCTTTCTCACTTCCTTCTTCTTCTCTTTACATTCCTCATCACATCCACTTCTATTCCCTCCTTCACTAACTTCTTGTTTACTGGTGCGCTCTAATACTTCTTATATTTTCATCTCCTTGTTGATTCCTCTCTTCAATTTTGATATGCCTGACCTTTTCCTTTAACTATTCTATTCCTTAAATTGACCAATCCCCTCTTCCTGCTCTCTTTACCTTTGCTTCATTTTCATTCATATTGTTACAGTACACTCCCTCTAACTGCAAGTTCCGTAAGTTCCACTTTTTGCCACTTCTCCTCCGCACGTATTTCAACGCACACTTCATTGTGTCTCCCAGCTGCCAGTCTCTACGCATGTCCCAAAGTGCGAGCTTCAACACAGCGTGGTTATACGATGGAACAGATTGGGTGTACTCAATAAGTGCCAAATTCTTGGAATCATACTCTCCTACAGCCACGCCAGACTGGCAGTTACCGGGAGTGTGCTGTATTACTCTTTTCTGCCTCTAATGTATGAGTTCTCACCTTAACCCTCGAAACACACTATGGGTCACTCAGACCCCCGAATCGATTTTTGTCAGGATTATCTTCTAGGGCAGACATTTTAGTTAGAAATATCAAAAATTGAAAACATTTCAATTTTTCATGATTTTTTTCTGGAAAAAGCTGTTTTTTCTAATGTTTTTTGTCGATCTGTGAATGATTTCAACGACTTTTTCAAACTACACGAATTCATTCTACCATTTTTGAAGAATATCTGACAACTTTTTCAAGTTCTTCGGATGAGTATTTTTAAAATGGTACACCGTGGAAAAGTGCACAGGGTCTCACAGACCCATAATGTGCTCCGTGATCAAAAAAATGTTTATGTGCTCCAAGGGTTAAGCCCCATATAATCTTCAACTTTGAGCTTTTACGATTGCTTTTCTGATTGTTTAACTTTCTGCAACTTGAATTACAATTCTTTCGCCTTTCATGCCTTTTTCAATTAGTGTTCACCTTGAATCCTTAGCATCTTGAATTGGAAAACTTCAAAATGTTACGAATTTTTAATTATCAACATATTCAACTAGAAAGTTTCTCAATCTTGAAGTTCGAACAAACTTCTCGTTGAAGTATTTTTCAATACTTAATACATGTCTCCAGCATCATAGCGTAAATATTTATAGATCTTATGAGATAATAAAGTTTATTACATCCAAGAGGGTAAAGAAAGTCTTATTTTTTGTCTGAAAAATACAAATCAGCTGCTGTGTCGCTTTACGTTATAACTTTTTTTTAGCATCCACTACGAAGCGGGATAATTTAATATAGGTCCCTACGGAAAGTGAGCTGATCATAACAAGAAATACAATTTTTTATTTTACGATTACGACGACATTAATTAATGACCGCAACTTAAGCTTACGTGACTCACTACCCTAGCCCCGATACATATCTAATTGCACGGTTGACATTAGGATGTGAGCTCAGCTTTGCTCGAGCATATTTTTTATTTTTACTATCGTTATTTTTGCTGCGACTGTTTTATGAACAGTCAAGATTAGAAAACTACTTGTTATGATGCATCATGTGCTTTTTCATACTCATTTGCATGAACGATAGTGAAACTAATTATACAAGAATTGATTGTTTGATTTCAATATATAATATCAGATATAACTTTAATATACGCATACTTTTATCATTTCAGATTAAAAATATGATATAACGGATAGAAATTTTGGACTTATAGCAGTAATCTTAAATTTGATTAGAATATAATTACTGTATTAATAGTTACGTGACTGAGGTTTTAATTGCATCAGTAAATGAAAAATAAATTATGCTGCAAATTTCTGTGTTCTTTTAACTAACCATGTCACGCCATGTGAGTTATTTTACAAACATATTTTTTTTTAGCTTTCTATCTATTTTTTCACAATAAGCTTTTGAATCAAATTCTTTTTAAATCCAAAAAATTTTCAAAAGCAATAATTTTTAAATTTCAAAAAATTTAATTCAAGCTTTTTTTTTAAACATTTTTTTCCTATTTGGTAGCTTTTGAATGTTAATTCTGTTCTTCATATTTATTGTAAGATTTGAAAACTATATAATTATTACAAATTGTTTTGCAATCATAAAAACTCTCTCTGGAAATTGATAATTTTTTAAAATTCGGACTCGTCAAAATACTTGTACAATTTCAGATAGGCTGTCTAATGGCCATTTTGATACAAGCAAATATTTTCAGATCAGAGTATTTAAAAATAAATACTCACCTTCCTTATACATTTCATCTGTTCTTTACAATTTTTTACACTTACAAAGAAACAATTTTTATTTTTTCTAATGAATATCTGGAATGATAGAAAAGAAATGCAATAACAATATTGTTTATAATTGTTGAGAATTATTGATATCTGAATGTTAAATTAAAGTTCTTCAAAACTGTGAATTTTAGTTTTGAAACCTAATGATTTTTGTTCAGAAACACTTATTTCCAGTGAAAACCGCTATGATAAAATATTATTGTTCAAATATTGAAAATATTGTTTGAAAAATTTGTTATTAAAAATACCAATTTCCGATGAAAAACGCTATTGTAAATATGATTCAAAATGATAGGTCTTCTTGGAAACCTAATTTTTTGGTAAATAAACGAATTCCCGTGAAAAATTTTAACATAACTAAAATGTTACAGAATTGAAAATCTTATTTAAAATCGATACCAACTTCCGGTGAAAATGACGAGCATAACCCTTAATTTTTTAGGAAACCATGAATCTTTTTCAAAATTCAATGAATTATAATGTTATTTGTTTGAAAATATCAACTGTCGATGTAAAACGCCAACGCAATCTGGCAATGTTAAAAAATATGATTCTTCTTCAAAATCTAATGATGTTTTAATAAAAATTTCATACTTCTTAAAAAATGAAAATTCTCAAATTAGCGAGATAGGAATTTGTTCTGTTTGATGTTTATTTGAAAATATCAGTTTCTGGCGTAAAACGCTGACGTAACATAAAAGTGTTATAAAATAGTGAATCTTTAATATTTATTATGGTGCGTGGAAATTGACAGTATAAAATGAAGTCCCAACAGTGTTTGAAAAAATGTACCTACACCTGCAACTGCAATGGGATCTAATTAGCTTTCAATAAATATTTCAATCAATCTTTTCAATCTAACGGTTTTTCATGCAAAAGACAATTATTTGTAAGAATTAACATAACCGAAAAACAAAGGTTGTTCAAAAATGTTGTATCTTTGAAATCTAATAATTTTCCATCAAAAATATGAATTCCTGGTTCAAAGACAATAGAAGATTTAGTCAAAATTGTAAATTTTACTCAAAATCTAACGATTTTTTCACAAGAACCAATTTTTAATGTAAAACGCTCAATGAAATGTCCCAAAATGATTGAAAATAAGAAATATTCTTAATTTTTGTTTAAAAACACCAGTTTTCGGTGAACTTAACATTTTTATAAATTGTGAGTAACATGAAATATAAATAATATTTTCAATGATTTAATAGATAATTCAACAGTTTAGATTAATCGCGCAAGAGTATTAAAAAGAACCAATATTTCTTAATTCGCATAAGGTTTTCTATGATTTTTAAGGGATTTCTTCTCATTTTAATTTTCGAATTGATAGATAATAAGTTCAAGTATTGCAAAGGCAATCAAGTTTTCAACCAAAATGATATGAAGATTTTCGAGACACCGTTATACGTCTTTTTTATTAAATTAGAATTTTTGAAGATCTCAGACACGGCAAATCAAAATTTCCAGAAAAAAGTTCATCTTCAAACAGAAAATTGGATTTTGAAGCCAAAAATATTTTTATTTTTAATCAAAAACAGTTAAACTCATCGAAAAACGAATTTTTAACGAAATTGTTGAATCCTCAACCGAAAGAGATTAATTTCTAATCGAACAGTTGCATTTGTAACAAAAAAGATGACTTTTTATAAAAGCCACAACTTTTCGATAAGAAAGTTTCTATCGAGAACATTAATTTTTGACAAAAGATGTATTTTCAACAACATAATTACATTTTCAACAAGAAGCTGAATTTTTAACTAAAATGGTGAATCCTCAATAGGGTGGTCCAAAAATTTTTTTTTCGAATTTTTATGGGGACACCCCCCAAATTTGTTCGAATCCACTCAAAAATAAATCCATTTTTTTTGTTATGAAAAAAATGATATTTAGGGGTGCCACAAGCCCCATGAAGTTTAACATGTATTTCCCATAAGAACAAAAAGACGTTTTTGTAAATCTTATTCAGAATCATCAATATTATCTCAATCGAGTTGAAACTCAACATTTCCCTTCGCAATTAGCCACGGAATACGAATAAAATATCTCTTTCCAAATATCACCCCCATAAGTCTGTTTTATAGGGTCCCAAAGAAACCCCATAAGTGGAAAAATTAGTTTTGCGGGTTTTTGGCGCTCATTATGATTTTTTTGCGGTTTCTTCAATGCGAATTGTTTCTAATACATAAAATATTACTTAATACTGAAAATTAGATATTTTCATGAATTGTTTAAACAATTTATTATTCTTTTTAGCAATTTTCTCATTGAATGGAGTTAGAAAGACGCGGTTTTTTGACAAATTTTCCATTTGTTGTCCAATTTTCAATTGGAGGAAGTAATAGTTCATCAATGTCAACAATAGTGATTGTTTCAACAATTTATTATAATTATTAATAATGTTATATTTAAATAATACTAGAAAGATGCGATTTTTTTTTAAATTTCCGGCTTTTTGTCCAATTTTTGTTTGAAGTGAAGTGATAATGAATTCAAGTTAACAAAATAATTGTTCAAATAATTTATTATAATTATTAATAATATTATATTTGAATAATGCTAGAAAGATGCGTTTTTTTTTAATTTCTGGCTTTTTGTCCAATTTTCATTTGGTGTGAAGTAATAATGAATTCAAGTCAAAAAAATAATTTTTTAAACAATTTATTACACCTATTAATAATATTGTATTTGAATAATGCTAGAAAGATGCGGTTTTTTTTTAATTTCTAGCTTTTTGATTAATTTGCATTTGGAGTGAAGTAATAATGAATTCAAGTTAACAAAATAATTGTTTGAACAAATTATTATTGTTTATGACTATCTTCATATATATCAATTGCGCCTGATGGTGCGGTTTTTCGGCAATTTTTACCTTTCTGTCCTTTTTTCACTTAGTGAGGTAATAATTAATTAAAGTTAACAAAAAAGTTTTTGAAACACGTTAATATTATTTATCACTATCTTTTTTATATAAGTGCTAGAAAGTGGCGATTTTTCTAAAATCTTTCACTTTACATCGCCTTTTTATTTATGAACAAATAATAAGTCAACCACAATGAAAATGATTTTCCGAATGGCATTGTTGTTTCAAGTGAATTATTTTTGCTCTTTTCCCAATGCTTAAAAAAAATGAATTTAAAGAAAAAAAGCTATTTTGCACAAGAGGCTGAAATCAATATTAAATTGTTCAAAAAACTTTTTTGTTAACTTTCATTAATTATTACCTCACTAAGTGAAAAAAAGACAGAAAGGTAAAAATTGCCGAAAAACCGCAACTATCAGGCGCAAACGATATAGATCAAGATAGTCATAAGCAATGATCATTTGTTTAAACAATTATTTTTGCAAAGTATAATCAATTATTAAGTCACGCCTAATAAAAGATAAAGAAACAGTTGAAAATTTCAGAAAAACCGCAAAATTCTACCAATTAAGCAAAGAGAATATTATTAACAATGATAATAAATTGTTCAAACAATTATTTTGTTAACTTGAATTCATTGTTACTTCACTCCAAATGAAAATTGGACAAAAAGCCAGAAATTAAAAAAAAACGCATCTTTCTAGCATTATTTAACTATAATATTATTAATAATTATAATAAATTGTTCAAACAATTATTTTGTTAACTTGAATTCATTATTACTTCACTCCAAATGAAATTGGACAGAAAGCCAAAATTTAAAAAAAAAACCGCATCTTTCTAGCATTATTCAAATATAATATTATTAATAATTATAATGAATTGTTTAAATAATTATTTCGTTAACTTGAATTCATTATTACTTCACTACAAATGAAAATTGGACAAAAAGCCAAAAATTAAAAAAAAACGCATCTTTCTAGCATTATTCAAATATAATATTATTAATGATTATAATAAATTGTTTAAACAATCACTATTGCTAACATTGATAAACTATCACTTTCCTATAATTGAAAATTGGACAACAAATGGAAAATTTGTAAAAAAAAACCGCGTCTTTCTACCTCCATTCTATGAGAAAGTTGCTGAAAACAATAATGAATTGTTTAAACAATTTATAAAAATATATAATTTTCTGTATAAAGTAATATTTTATATAGTAGAAACAATTCGCATTAAAGAAACTTATGGGGGTGATATTTGAAGAGTGATATTTTATTTGTATTCTATGGCTAATTGTGAAGAGAAATTGTTGAGTTTCAACTCCATTGATAAATATTGAGGATTCTGAATAAGATTTACAAAAACGTCTTTTTTTCTTATGGGAAATACATGTTAAACTTCATGGGGCTTGCGGCACCCCTAAATATATAAATTTAAAAAAAAAAAAAAAAAAAAATGGATTTATTTTCCGGTTGATTCGAACAAATTTGGGGGGTGTCCCGATAACGCCCTTCGACTGTTAACCAATAAATTAAACTTTCAACTGAAAAAGCTTAATTCTTAACGATTCAATATAATTGTTGTCCTTTCAAGTTACAAAATGCTCAAAATGCATTCGAAATCTTCAAAAATTTACATTTTGTTAAAACATTTTAAAAATATTTTCAATTTTTGAATTATTTATTCCTCTTCTCAAAACTTCTAAATATCTCTTAAACATACATGCCTTTTTTCTAAAATTTTATGATTTTCCCTTGAAATTTTCCCTAAAACATTCTTTCTGAAAATTTTGAAAAATAATTCGAAATTTAATGTAATTGTCTCTTAAAATTAATTTTTCAGCAAAAAAATCATTTGACACTTTTACTTAAATTCTTTCTTCACAAGATTGAAATTATTTTTAATCTTTTAGAAACTTCTGAAACTTCTCAACATCTTTTGAAATAATGCAGTTTTATTGGAACTTTTTGAAATCCTGAAAAATTAAAAAAAAATGGTTTTGAAATCTTCTAGATTTTTTTTTAGTTTACAGTGTACGGTATAGTGTCTGTCCATCTATCCGTCGTGCTTTTCCCAAGAAGGGGGACTGAGAGAACTCCTAACTTCTAATTCACAAATCACAGCTCACAACTCGCAAATCAGAGAACTCAGGGAAGTGAGGGGAGCGGAACTACGGACATTGAGGAAAAATGAGGAGGGTAGAGGAAGTAAGAGGAATGTTGGAGAGGGAGGGAAAGCGCTCGTTGCAGTGCGATAAGGGAAAGAAAGGGAAAGCAGGTGAGTATAAGGGGTATAGGGGTGGAAGAGTATGAGATGAGGAGGTTTGAACGACCATTTTACGTCTTAATAGGCGTCTTTAGTTTGACTGATTTGTTCAGAGTGCATTTTATTTTATTTGCTCTTTTTTTCAAATTCACCTTCTTTAAAAAAGTCTTTCCACATAAACCTGCTCTGATTTTCAGCACACGTATCGGTTTTCTTCCAACCAGTCTTCATTGCTCATTCCTGAGTATAGAATAAAGTATTCTCTCGTGTTTTGCATTCTCTCTATTCGAGGTCTAGGTATACAAATTTGGAAAAGGGATAAAAGGTGAGAACTGTGAATGTTAAGCTCTGAACTCTCTGAATCAGATTTAAAGTATAATGCTTTTGTTAGAAATTCCTTGTATCTGCTTGATACGTGCATACATATACGTCGGTTACATACCTACTTACGGTAGGTTTGGTGATACATGGAGATCGCACCCAAATTTCCCCCGGGAGTCATACGTCACTCTGCTTCACGGCTTCACCCCCAACCCCTCACGTAAACAAACCCTTTACTGATTCCGCAAGTCTACTTAAAAATCTGCGCTCGATAATATATTTATCTCGCGCTTCGCGGTCGATAATGTATTCATCTCGCGCTTCGCACTCGATAATGTACTTACCTCGCGCTCCGTGGTCAGTTATTGTACTTCCTCCACATTTGTGCACAAACCTTTTAACTCTCTAAATTTGATTAAGTAAAATATAATTGATTATCAGTTAAATTCTGCTAATTGTTGTAGCTAGAATTTATTTGTTGACAATTAGTAAAATTGTATTGATTGGATTAGTTAAACAAAAATTAATAATTGAATCAGTTATCTGAAGTAGTATAACTGACAGATCACTTATAGTTGTATTGAAGAAACCAGTTAATTTTAAGAGGTTATGTTCCAAATATATTTGTGCACCATTTTCAAATGTGAAACTGTTTAAATTTTGAAAGTTGTTCACACATGTAATAATTTCTTATTCATTTTTTAAGATGAAAATGTCGAAATACACTATGAAATTATAAATAATATTAGAGTATGAACAAAAGCTTAGTTCAAAAATTGTTCCTCTATCAATTTATTTTAAGTCTATAACTGATTAAATTCAGTTACGGTATTTTTACTGTTGAAATTAGTAATCTTCTGGAAATAACTGATTCGTTAATTAAAATTAACTGTACTGAATGAATTAGTATAATTTCTACTAATTCAAATTAAGAGAGAAAACTAAAAAGGTCAAGCATCGACAACTGTAATTTGGTCATTGTGAATTCTCTTTTGTTAAAGCTCCTTTGACTTTAACAAACAAATTCTCACCACGCATCTCATGCTTCGCACTCGATTTTGTCCAAAGTGCGAACTTTTCTACTATAATTATAATACAAAATAACATCAATTATCAAATTTTCTGCATTAAGTTCAACTCCATTATATCAAAGGAATATTATATTACATAATTTATGTACCTTGGTCTGGGACTACTTATTTAGATATACATATTGCAAAATAATGAACAAATTTTATTTTTCATGATTACTTTAATATTTATAGCTTACTTTGCACAAATTTCAATCCTCAGCTACCCTGAAAAACGCATCATTTCAAAAAATGTATATTATTGTAATTCATAATATCCATTGATATTGAAAAAGATATGTTTCCATTATCTTGTTTTTATGAATAAAAAAAGTGCGTATTCTATAAAATAAGGCTGCGAAGTACTATGGACGTATTCACTATGGGTGTATCTATTTGTGCTCATTTTATGAGAATTTTGCTTCCTCATAAGTAGCAAATAAATTTGCTTCCTCGAAGAGGGAGTTTTTCTCCAACATTAGAAAAAAGGTATACTTTCAATATTTTTCAAGCTTATGTTTCTGTCTTTACGAAAATTTTATTTTCAGAAAATCAGAGCACCCATCAAAATGGCAATTGATGTTTTCTGTTACAATTAAAAACTTTTTAACCTATAATAGTCTTATATTTCAAATTAAAACCTTATTGCAATAATTTAACTTTTCTTAAAAAATACTTTTCTTAAAACTTTCTGAGTAGCTATTGATTATTCGATAATGGGATCCGAAAGTTTGCTAATAGATCAATCCACGCGTCTCAAAGACGTGAACAAATATATGATATGCATTATAGTTGTACTTACAATACTAAAAAAGTTTTCCTTATATCAACAAGATGAGCAATATATTTGTTAAATTCACAAAACGGTATTAATAGATCTAAAGAGGTCATAGAAGGTTCGTCAATAGGTCATTCGACGTGTCTCGAAGATGCAAACATACAAAGTTTTTCTCATATAAAAAGAATACACCAATTTTTTTTAAACTTCATAAATCGGTACTGGTTGGTCATAAAAGGTTCATCAATAGGTCAATCGATGCGTCTCAAGGACGCGAACAAAAACCCTCCATATAATATTGTCGTGTTTTGAATATCAAAAAAGGTTTTTTAATATAAACAGAATAAACCATTTTTTTGAAAGTTCATTAATCGGTACTGGTGGGTCATGAAAAGTTCATCAATAAGTCAATCGATGCTTCTCAAGGACGCGAACAAATGCTTCACATGTTATATATGTCGTATTTTGAATATCAAAAAATATTTTCTCATATAAACAGAATAAACCATTTTTCTTTTTGATTTGTAAATAGGTAATGGTGGGTCATAAAAGGTTTATCAGTAGGTCAATTAATGCATCTCAAGGATGCGAACAAATGAAATTAATATTATATTGTTGTATTCCGAATATCAAATAGGTTTTTTTCATATAAGCAGAATAAAGCATTTTTTGAAACTTCATAAATCGGTACTGGTATGTCGAAACAGTTTTAACGATAGGTCGATCGATGCGTTTCAGAGATGCGAACAAATACGCTAGACATAGTATTGTTGTATTTTAAATATCAAAAGAGTTTTTCTTACATGAACTCGTTAAAATTTTTCTTTTCAAATATCTAAATGCAAGAAAAAAACTATTTGTAAATGGTCGATCTAGCTCAAAATCCTATCAGACCTTGATATCAATCCGAGTTACACTTCATGCAAATATTATTATTATATTATTATTATAATATTTTACTTTTCAAGATATGGTAAACAGAAAAAAGCTAAACACACACACATACACAAACGGAGATTTTTCAAGAACTTTATTTGCAATTTAATTCTTTTTCCAGAAACTTGATTTTTGTACATTTCCAAGGTTATTTTTCGCGATCTAAATAAAAAATACGCATCCTATCAACAGTTAATTCATAACAGATTTTTCCTTTTTTAGTAAACAACTTTTGTTGATTAATTTTTATTCGTACCTTGTGTTTTTTTTCCGAAGAAAAACATTTCATTGTTTTTATTATTTTTTCACGATTCAAACAAAAACTGCGCGTTCTATCAAAAAATTATTGATGACGATTCTGTAGCTTTTTTTTGGGTGAACAACTTTTTGTGATTAATTTTTTACCATAGCTTCTGTCGTTTGTCCAAAAATTATTATTATTATTATTTTTATGAATTAAACAAGAACTACCTGTTCCATCAAACAATGATTGATAAAAAATTTATAGATCTTTTTTGGGTGTACAACATTTGTCTATTAATTTGCATTTTGTACTTCGCGTCGTTTTTTCAAAAATAAATTTTTTTTATACATAATGTTATTCGTCACGAATAGAACAAAAATTACGCATCATTTTCATCTTCTTCCTTACCTTGCATAATTTGATTGGAAAATAGAATTTTTGATTCTTTATTATTTTTTGTGTGATCAAAATTTGAATTTTTTATTTTTCAAGAAAATTGAAAAAGTCGTCATGACAATCTTGCCGGACTTTCAAGAATCAACGTTTTTCTTCTCTTGACATTTCTTTTGCATCGTGCGTTGTTTGGCTTGAAATTTTCTTTTTAGTTTTTTTTTAAATTTTGCAAATGCGATAACTCTAATAATTTTATTTCTATCGAAGAAGAGTTATGAGGATAAATTATTCGACTTTTCGAGTACTATGTATAGCCATACGTAGAATTATTAAATATTGAAAAAAATTACCTCGCAAATGTGGAGAATGCTCTTTTCGAATTTTAATCCAAAATAGCTGGATAACGAATTTGATCTTTTTTTTTTGGTCTCTAAAAGCCTGTGCCAAAGCACAATCCAGTCTGATCAGTCTTTTGAAAGTTATCCGGTATAAAGATGACAACGAAGACTCATTGGGATGAGAATGTAAAAATGTGTGAGTTCACTTCTCGCTTACACAGACTACAATCGAAATTAGATGGAAATTCAATTTTAATTTATATAGATATAATATTTCAATATTCTTCCATTTCTTTACGTTTTAAAATGTACAATTAGAACAGAAAAATTTATCGTCAAGTAATTAGATTATATGGAATTATAAGAGCCTTAACTTTCGAGATCACAACGATACAAAATACAAATTACGCGGAATTTTTGATTATTCCAGTACTCCCCAAATTTGAATCAGTTGTATTTTTCCCCAAATTCAATTAGTAAATACACGGAAAAAAGATATTAAGACTCAATATCTGGATTTTTAACTATAGGACAATGATCTAGATATTTAGGTGTAATATCTTGATATTGAAATTCAATATCCAGACAGTACATTTTATTATCTCAATATTTTGATATTCAGAGTTTTTAATACCTGGATGTTGAATTTTAATATCAAAATATTCCAGCTTAATATCTAGATCGTTGCCCTATTGTTGAAAATCCAGATTTTGAATCTCAATATCCATTTTACTCCGTGTAAATTCGATCTTGTAATCAGTTATTCTTACTGTTAAATCAGTAAGTTTGACTGACTTAACCGTAGGAAAAGACTGATTCAAGGGCGGATCAAGAAGGCGCTTGGCCGGGGGGCCCCCCCGAGGGTCCACACTGCAATTTAAAAATTTAAGAATCACGTACCCCCCGTTTGTAGGGTCCGGGTGTTCAGATCCCCTTTATACCGCACTATCGAACGCAATTTATGCCACATACATTTTTTTCGTGAATTTATAATAGTTGATATCTTAACCAATATTCATTCATAATTAGAAAAAGTTGAATAATTCAACTTTTTCTAATCATTCTTCCATTATTGTACCAAAAAGAAGAACTTTCAATAAAATACTCAAATCCTCAATGAAGAAAGACTTCTAAGTCAATAAAGAAACAAATTTAATTCAGAATGTAGAATTTTCAAGTCAAAAATATCAATTTTCTACCATAAAAGACAAATTCTGATGAAAATACACAAAATTCCAACCAATTAGTGGAATTTTCAAGCTAAAAATACAAGCTTTCTACGAAACAGTTGAATTTTCAGTCAAATAATTATAGTTTCAACCAAAAAGATACATTTTCAACCTAGAAGCATCATTTTTTACTGAAAAGGACGTATTGTCTTACGAGATGATCAGTTTTCTTGGAGCCACATTATTTTGACAAGACAAAATAATCAGTGACCCCAAGAAATTTATATTTTTGATATTTTTTTGATATTCCTTATAAAGAATTTCGCTTTTATTTGTGCTCGTACTTAATGATATGTCTGTTTTGCAACAAATAACGCCGTCACGCAGGATGCTTTATGAGCAATTTTCAGATCGGGCACGAACTTTTGCATTGACCCAATATGTTTGTTAACTTCAATTCATTATTACCTCACTCTCATTAGAAGAAGGATAAAAAGTGTGAAATTTGAGAATAATTATCAGGAGTTGTTATCAGTAGAAAGTAATATTTCATGTAATAAAAACAATTCATATTTTTAAAAAAAGCAGGAAAATAGTAATTGGTACCAAAAACTACAAACTCCGATTTTTAACGTATGGGTTATTTTTAGGACCCTATAAAACAGACATATAGTGGTGACTTTCAAAAAATAATTTTTGATTTGTATTCTACGGAAAATTGTGGAGAGAAATGTTGAGGGTCAACTCGATACATCTAATATTGACGATTCTGAATGAAATTTACAAAAACTGAAAATTTAGTTTTGATCTCACGTATTGCGATACTTTCTGAAAAAAATCCTGAATTTTCTCTAAAACCAAATCCTGTTTTCGATTTTTTTCAAGTGAAAAAGACTGTTATCTCGGTCATTTGTTATCGCATACTGTGTTGCAAGATCCATTTTATGATCTGATGTTATTGTCAAAACCTTTTTTTTTTGGTAGGTGCATTTACACAGAAAAAACAAAAGTGAATTTTTGTTGCGGGTAATTTTGAAGTAGATAAAGTTGAATTTTTCGCATAGAAACAAAACAAGATGTAATAGAGTTGATATGGTAACCATTTCCCAAATTGTTCATGAAGTCACGGTAAAAGTTTGTTACAACAAAATTCTGAATATAATAATCTTTTGTTGTTATTTTATTGAAATAATGTTCAGTTTCCTCTGTGGTGAGCTTTTTTATAAGAATTGGTTAAATTCGAAATTATCTATCGAATTTTAAGCTTATTTAGAAGCGGAATTCCAAACTACAGCAGAAGTTGATATGGAATTTTCGCTTATTATTTGCTGAAGTTATAGTTGTGAAAAATTCGAAATGGTATTAAAAAACTCTACAAATATTGTTCCATAACTCACAAAAAGAGGTCGCGAGATGCGAGTTACCTTTTTGACTCGAGCTTTAAAAGATGAAAGTATATCAAAATCCATTTTTTCTTTTGATCCAAAAAGTCTTAATTTTAAAAATATCGAGGTTCGATTATTTGCGCTCCAGCGCTCGAATAACCCGGACACCCGGGCTAATTTTGTGAATGGAAGAAAGTAGTATCATTTACAGAGGATTTTTTTTTACGTAAATTAAGATCCTCAAAATAGAGGTGACCCATCTCGTCAAGTTTTTGAAGAAAAACCGATTCAAGAAGTGGAAACAAAAACAAACAATTCTTTTGTCCATTCTGTGAAAATTTCTTAAATTCTACTGCCAAGGCGAAACGGGAATATAAATCTAACCACTAACTTCATCCCTGCTTTTCTGATCACGCATAGAAATAAACTTGAATGTTGATAAAAAAAGTTTTTTTGATTGAAGCATATTTTTCAATTATGAAAATAGTCATAACTTCCAAACTCTTCAATGCAATGGAATAATACTATATGTCAATCGATTTGTCTTCAATCAAGCAATCTTTTTCGTCCTTTTATCAATTTTTAATTAAGCTCTTCTGTTCTTGCATTAACTTTAAATTATGTGAATGAGAAAATTTTTACTACAAAAATCAAATTTTCAAATGATATGAGTGACCAAAACTACCTTACTATTTAATAATATATATTGTAACGCGAAACCCCCAAAGCTCCCCTTACAAAGGGAGGCCCCATTACGATTCTGGGGTTCCCCCCACGACCACGAAAAGCGCTTCGCGCCCGGGACAACGCCGCGGAGGCAGTCAGAAACCCAGTTTGATTTCATTCAATTTGTTGCCTTTATATCTTGACTTTGCTTTTATTTGAGATCAAAAGTTTACAGTACAAAGTCAAGATATAAAGGCAAGAAACTTGAATTGAATCGAACTGGACTAGACATTAAATTTATATGAGACAAAAGCACACACGTCAGTTGTATGTTGACTGCCTCCACTGCAGTCAACATAATTATTTTCCAATATTATAAAACCGTTTACAACTAAATGTTCTCTTTTAATAATATTTGTTGAAAAAATTTACAAACAAATTTTATCATGAAATAAAATTACGTTCTTCGAAATTTTAAAAGATTTCAACAGCTACACCTTTTCAAGAAGAGAATAACTTTTTCGAATTTCTGAAGAATCTCTTGTCTATAAAAATATTCATTTTGTTTTTTCTACCTAATATAAAACGGTAGTACATATATTAAAGATTTTTCCAAAACTTCAAAGATTATATAAATTGTGATATCAGTTTTATCGAATTTAGTGATAAGATGTTTATCCTTGAATCTGACTCTAATCAAATGTAAATATCTCAGAAGTATAAGAGTGAAGCCTCTAATATATAAGATACTGGCTATAGTATGTATTATATAATCTATAAATAAGCACCAGACTATTCTTTCGTTACGCTGTTAACCAAATTCTTCATTAATAGAATAATCAACTTTTCCTCTACGTGGCAAAAATGAGAGTCGTTTATACTCTGATCTCCATTTTGGCAATCATCCTTAATTCTATGGGTAAATACAATAGTATAATATACCTATACTCTGAAAAATATTTTTAAGCTTTCCGCAAATAAATTATGCTTTTTAATACACTTGTGCGGGTAAATTAACACATTCGAAATATATACTGAATAAATAAAACCATTAGACAATACTACCACTGCGAGACGAATTTTAATTGCAACTCAAATTTGCACTGATTTTTGCCTACTTTTGAGGGCCAGCGTATTTTTGTGCATAAAATACCAATATTAGAAGAATTTAATTCTCCCTTTCTCATTGTAGAGTTAAGTTCACCGTTTGAATGTTTACCTAATGGCGACCCTATTCCTTGTGCTCCTCGTGGTCGATCTACTCATTTTTCTGAAAGAAATGAAACACTTGAAAGGTCTCTTCCTTCTGCCGAGCCGCCTCTTCGTTACAGGTCCAGGTCTCCTCGTGCCAGGTCCATTGGTCTTCCTGCCAGGCGTTCACCTGTTGCCTGGTCGATGGCTCCTCCTACACGGATTATTTGTTCTGACGGATGTGGATATACACCAGACCAATTTAGATTTATTCGGTTTTCTGCCAATGTGAGTCCGCAAAGGATATTTGAACTTCGAAGATACACTTTTCCTGCCGATGCACCACTTAAAATAAAAACAGGAAGAAACACGTTTCGGCCTATACCAAACCAAGAACAATTTGTACTATCAACATCCGATGGTGACGTCTTTGCAATATTAGAGGCTTCTATTGTTCTTACTGGAATACATGAATGTATTGGTAGGCTGACAAGCCGGGCGAAAATAAACATGGAAAGCGGCACGATTACCCCATTAACCCGAGAAGAAATCAGTGAAACTCCAGTAGGTGTCCGCCGCCCAATCTTGTTGAATTATAGAGTAGAACATGTAAAATCCAATCCTCGAGAGCATTAATTTAAAAAAACATGTAAAACTGAAATATAATGTTTGCGATCCGATCTCGGATCACAATGTTTCATGTTTCTCGAGACTTTAATCTTTTGTTAGTGCCCCAGCGACTCTTGTTGTCAGCCTACACTATTTATTCGATTTGGACGTTTTCTTTAATGAAAGCTTTTCAAATTCCAAAAAAATTGAAGATTTTTTCAAACATCTTCAGATTCATTAAAGGAGATTCCATATATATGCTAAAAGTATCTATGGATAAATTCCAGTGAGCGAGAATAATTGAAAAAATTTGTGTTACGCTGTAAGAAAATGAATGAAGAACATTTGTTTTGCGAGATTGCCATTATGTAGCTTATTGGCATCCAAAGGTTCGGTACATATAATTGTGAAAGAAATTAATGTTTCATTAGGATCATTTGAAAATATGTGATTTTTGGCAATTCTTTAAAGAATTTTCAAATAAAATCACAGTTAGGATATTTTTCGAGGAATAGGCTCAATTTTCTACACAATCAACTGAGAATATATTTCCGATGACTCTGTGCTATGATTCTTCTGTTGTTTCTACAAATTATTTACATAACCCTATTCATAAGCCTATTCCTTGAAAAATAGAAAAACTGTGAATTTGTTTATAAAAATTCTTGAAATAATTAGTAATTAAAAAAAATGTTAGACTGTAATAGCGAACAGTCACCGAAAAAAAATTTTCAGTTCATTCCGTAGAAACACTTGAGCTGATTCGTTAAAAAATACCGAAACGTCGGAACGACATCTTCAATAGCTTTCGTAAAAAATTGAGCGTTTACTATGAAAAAAGCCAAAATCTGTATTTATTTACAAAAAACTGTTTCAATGATCAAAAATTCTTGTAAATTTGCAAAGTGTCTTAGCAGGGTCCAAAAAAATACAAATCTTTTCGAAAATTTAAAATCTTTCATGGAAGAAAAATCGTCTAAATCGAATCAATAGTGTAGGCTAAAAGTTGATTGGTCCACACAACCATTTTCGGCACCGCTGTGGCTCCGTACTGTGCATTTTAGAGTTTATCTGTTCCAATTGAACCTGATTATATCTCAAAAGAGCCTGTTGAGGCATAATACAACATAAAACTTTCGCTATTTTGTTATTTCAGTTGAAAAAATGTGAGAAACCAGAATTTTTTTATAACCTACATTGTCTTGATTATTGATATTTTCGCAAAAGTTCATAAAATGAGCAAATATACTCTTCATGAGAGAAATTTCTCATTAGAGATTACATTTTTCATTTATTCAATTGTTACGAACAAATTACTGGACACAACTAGCTTTCGTTTTTTCACGTTTCTTTGGATATATTTTTTACGTGTGACTAATAATTTTATTATATCTAAAAAAAAAAGTATTATCCGTAAATTTATGAAAGTTGTAACAAAAGTCCACGACAGCTTTCAGACAAGACTTTTCATTGTGCCATAATAAAGAGTTAACCTCCAGCAAAACTTTGAGATATTGTTTTGAAACATATACAGGTTTCCTCTTCAGATTAGTTAATAATAATTTATGTCAAGGTAAAGTAGTTTGAAGAAGATAAGCATGTGATGAAAATATGAAAATGTGAGTACTCGTATAATAATTGTATGAGAATGAACAAGAAATAAGAACCATTTTGTTTTTCCCATTCCCAAGCAGAAAATTTTTTTTTCTATTGCTTTCAAAACTTTTATCAGGATGTATACTCACCAGAAAAGCCTGAAATTGTCAGGGATTTTCTAGAGTAAGCCTAAATTTTATTTTTGTAAAAAATATATGAACTTGAGTTTTTACTTTCGATTAGAAATTATTCTTAAATCTTCTCAATATGAGAAAGAATTCAGCTCCTAATTGAAACAAGTATTTTAAACCAAAATAAGTTTCCTGATATTTTTTTTTGTCATCAATGGTAATTAAATTTATATTATTCCTTTTCTTCTTTATTGAGGCGCTGTAGCCCGTTTCTTTTATAACGAATTATATATCAAGTTTTTAGCTTCCATTTTAGCTACATTGTAAAATCTTCCGTTTTGTAAGTAGTGTCTAACAATTTATCAAAGAAGGGGAAAAAATTATTATTTGTTTTTGTTTTCACTTCTTCACCCCGTTCTTCGCGAAAAACTTAACGTAATGGGTTATTTTCGTTTTGAGATTCGTAATCTACGGGGAAAAACCCAATATTAATGATATGAAGCCGTCCTGTCTCAATAGAGTTGTCCGATATTTCACACCTCCCTTTTCAAAAGATCTCCACGTCTTGAGACCCCCTGACCCCGAAAATAAAGTTTTTGCTATTTTGTCTATCTGTCCGTCAGTGAACACAATAACTCTTTAAAAAATCTGCCCGCTGTGCGGGCACATTCTCATCTCGCCCGGTTCGCTTCGCTCCCAAGTTTGAGTGCGCCCAAGGCATGCGGCTGTTTGTTTTCACGCTTCACGCTCTGTCTTTGTATTTCCCCCACATTTGTGCGCAGACTATTTAAAATGTAAGGTCAAAGCATCGACAACTGTAATTTGGTGATTGAGAATTCTCTTTTGTTAAAGCTCCTTCGGCATCAAATACATATGAAAAGGCACATAAAAATACTGATCAATTCCAAGCAAGCAGCTTTCAGGTTATGCGTAAAAACATGAGTGACAGCGGTCAGTGACTCTACTGCTGCATGGCGGCAGTCTCATGTATCCGTGTTAGTAATGCCAATGTGGGAACGCTACTTGGCCGCAATTGACGCGCGTTCAAAATGGATATGAAAAATAATTCTTGCAATCGAATTAAATAATTATCATAAAATTCACAAGACTGTATGTTATACTTTAATCTCCGCGCCGACTATGGTCAACCAGCGCGCGACCCTAACGCTCCTGCTGTTGTAGAGGTCGTGCGTGTAATCTTACCAGTGCACAAATCTTAGACTGTCTGCCTTGAAATTGACGCTAAAAGTACGTACTTTCGACCGAGGTATGAAGAAAATTACTTGTTTGGAAATTCTCAATTACAAAATTGATAGCGCAGAAATTTCGTAATCTATATTACTAGATACAAGCGAACTGCAAACAGTCACTAAAAGTGATATTCATGCAGTTTTCCAACCAATCCGGTTTTCAACAACAATGTATGCGAGATCTCGTGACTTCAAAGTTTTAAGAAAAGAATCATTTTTTTAATTTCTAAAGAATCTCTTATCTATACCAAAAATATTGGTTGAGTTTTTCTACTCAATATAAAATGGCATTACATATTTCAAAAATTTCCCTAAAACATAGAATATTATATAAATTGTTATATAAATTTTAACGAATTCAGTCATTAAATTTTCAACCTTCAAAACTGACTCTAATCAGATGTGAATATCTCAGAAGTTTGTGCGTCATGCCTGTTATCAGTAAGATAACGGCTACAGAATACAGTATGTCATTTCGATTCAAGCCCCAGAATATTATTTTTTTACACCATCAACTATATTCTTAATTAATATATTAATTAGTTGTTCCTCTACTTGGGAAAAATGAGGGTCGTTAATATTCTAGTCTTCAACTTCGCAATCATCCTCAATTCTATTAGTAAATACAATAATATAATATATCTATAATCTGAACAATATTTTTATCCTTTCCGCAAGTTAATTATGCTTTTTAATACCCTTGTGCGGTCAACTTCACACTTTCGAATTATCTGATAAATTATTAAAAATATTATACAATACCACCACTGCAAGGCTCATTCTTGTTTCAATTCAGAACTGCTCTGATTTTGGTGTACTTTTTAGGATTCACGTTTTTTTTTGCATGAAACACCAGTGATAAAAAATGTAAGTCTCCTTTTCTTATTGTAGATTTCAGTTTACCATTCGAATGTTTACCTAATGGCGAACCTATTCCTTGTGTTCCTCGTGTTGGATCTCCTCATTCTTCTGAAAGGAATAGAACACCTGAGAGGTCTCTTCCTTCTACCGAGCCTCCACTTCGTGACAGATCCAGGTCTCCTCATGCCGGGTCCATTGCTCCTCAGCCCAGGCGCCAACTTGTTGATCGGTCCGGTCTTGCTCCTACAAGGATTGTTTCTTCTAACAAACGCGAATATACACTCGATCAATTTGAATTTATTCGGCTTTTTTCCAATGCGTGTGCGCACCGGGCATTTGAACTTCGAAGATACACTTTTCCTGCCTACGCGCGACTTAGAATAAGAACAGGAGGCAATACGTTTGGGCTTGTACCAAACCAAGAACAAATTGTATTATCAACATCCGATGGTGAAGTCTTTGCAAAGTTGGATACAGAAAAGTTTTTTGCTGGAATATATACATATGTAAATAACAGGGATAAGAAACGGGCGAAAATAAACATGGGAAGTGGCTTGGTTACCCCATTGACTCGAGATGAAATTAATGAAACTCCAGTAGGTGCCCACCGCCCAATCTCGACGAGTTATAGAGTAGAGCATGTAAACTCCAATCCTCGACAACATTAATTTTTAAAAAACATGTCAAACTAAAATATAATGTTTGTGAACATTGCATGAAATTTTTTTTAATTGTGTCACGTTCAATCAATCAAATTGACTTTTTTTCGAAATTTTCATAATTACAAAGCCTTCCCTATTAGGAAGCAAACAAAGTTAGCTTTAAATTGTCAAGGAAATGTATTTCTTTCAAAAAACTTACGCTTTAAAATATTTTGAAATATATTAAAACAAACAAAACATGAGGTAAAGTGATGATTACTTGAAACTATATTTATTGAACTTTATTACACTGTGTGCTCGAGAGAACATAAGTCATTTCATAAAATGGCTTCAATAGTTGAGCAACTGGAAAAACTATTAGAAATACTATTAGATTGAAAAAACTGAACAAACTATTAGACATATAGTGTAACTGTCGATTATTCTACAATTCGCTAGCAGTTGATCTAAGCACTTCATGAAATATACTCTTCGTAAATTGAGATGTAAGTTTTTGTCAATAATTTCATGTTTTTCATCTCTTCATAAGTGCGAAAAAGTATACAAATTACAGCATAGTAGAAAAACGTTAAGAAAAAAATTATTTTCCATTATCAGGAAATCATTTAGAATGAAATTTTCTCTTTTGTCAATAATTTTTAGAAAAATTTATAAACAAATTGTATCATAAAATATAATTACTTCTTTTTAAATTTTCAGTTACAAGACTGTTGACGCAAAAATTTCGTAATCTTTATCAAAAAATAAACGAATTTAAAACAGCCACGAAAAGTTATATTCACACAGTGTCGCAACCAATTCAGTTTTCGACAAAAATGTTGCGAAATATCGTGGATATAACTTTTTAAGAGAGAGATCGCTTTTTTTCATTTCTAAATAAACTGTTTATCTATAAAAAAAATATGATGTTCAAGTTTATCTGCCTAACATCAAATGGTAGTGAATATTTCGAAGATTTCCCTAAAACTCAAAAGATTATATACATTGTGATGTCAGTTTTACGAATTTAATAATTAAATTGTTATCCTCAAAACTGACCGTGATGACATATTTCAAATCTCAGAAGATATAGTATGTAATCTCTTCTTAAGCACCAGAATATTCTTTTGTTACACTGTTAACCAAATTCTTCATTAATAGATTAATCAGATTAGTCAGATCACGTATGCATGCGAATACGTGCTCAGTAAAATTCTAGTTATTTTAAAAGTGTCTTTCTCTGCACTAGGAGTAAATTAACAAAAACAGAAAGGAAAAATTATTTTCATACGTTAGAGAACGAACTTTCACCTATTTTAGAAGTTGTGATTTAATAACTTCTAATGATTTGAAGGAGTAAGTTATGTTTTTGTTTGATAGATAATTTTGTAAACTTTGCAACTTATACTTACGTTTTATTAATTTTTATGCTATTTATGAAAATATTTAAAAAATCGTGATCATACGAAATTCCTAAGACGAGCCCCGGTTAGGTTAGAGAAATGTAGGTAAAAGCGAAATCTGATTTACCTGTGAGTTTCCGATGGTCCCGATGGTAATGACCTAACCTCTTTATTGCTTTTACATCATGAATAAGAAAATTTTTAAACTATGTTGCTCTTCCGATTTATATCAGTAAATTGTGGATCTTTTCTTAAATATGTAGTTCTTGAACTTTTTTTACTCTTATTTTCTGTTAGACCTTATTTAACGCTTATTTTATGTTTTATGATGTATTTTGCGTGACTAATATGTCATAAATGTAATGAATATGTTTAAACAATACGCTGCGAATAAAATTTATCAATATCTAGTGTTTAATTACATCGACTTTTTTATTTTAAAAAGGGGCCCGTCTTAGGATACCGATACCAGGTTGCCTAAGACGAGAAAAATACATATTTTTCCAACATCGAAGTTCATTGCCTCTTAAACATTTTTTGAACTTTTTAGTGTGTGAACTTTGTAAATAAAACATCAAACTATGATGTCAATAATCGCTTTTGCTTCTAAAGTTCCTTACAATCGAAAATTTTCGGAAAATATGGAAGGGGGCTCGTCTTAGGTACCTTTCCCCTACTCTGGTTTTCAATTCATTATGCTTTTTAAATTTGCGTGGTTGAATTAGGACTTTTGAATTATCTCATAAATTATTAAAAGATCATACACTATTACCATCATTGCAAGGCTAATTTTTATTACAACTCAAAACTGCACAATGATTTTGGCACACTTATGAGGATCGGCGTTTTTTTTTGCATGAAATACTAATATTAAAAAAAATGTAATCCTCCCTTTATTATTGTAGCATTTAGTTGTATTGTTTCTGCTGACGCATGTGGATAACACTTGATCAATTTAGATTTAGTCGGCTTTTTGCGAATATGAGTCAGCTCCGGATATTCAAACTTCGAAAATACATTTCTCCTGCCGATGTGACACTTAAAATGACAGCAGAAATTCATACGATGATGCCTAGACCAACCCAAGAACAAATTGTATTAACAACATCCGATGATAACGTCATTTTTTGTCGTCTTCTCTTTGGAATATATAAATATATTGATAGCCGTGTGAAACAGGCCAAAGTGAACATAGCAAGCGGCAAGGTTACACTTTTGACTCGAGAAGAAATTGATAAAATTCCAGTAGAAGCATGCTGCCCATTATTGTTAAATTATAGAGTAGTATGTTACATGTAAACTCCAATCCTTGACATAATTAATAAAAAAAGAAACATGTAAACCTGAGATATAATTCTTACGATTCGATTTCGGATGAAAAGGTCTTATGTAACTGGTAATTACATTAAGGAGTCAGCTAGAGGTAACATAATTTTAGGGGAAAGCAATTGTGAAAACCGATGCGCCTGAGGGTGTCAGATATTTTATGCGTACCCAAAACAAAGAAAAAGGAGTGTAAAACAAATGAGATAGAAAATGAAAAGATTAAAAATGGACTCGAACAATGGTCAGGAGTAGATAATGAATCACATGGTAGACATGGAGTTGACCTGGTCATGAATGAGAAAGTAAAACAACTTGTCAAAATGTATAAATGTGTATCTTCTAGATTTTCGTAGGTGAGAATGGAAGTGGGAATCAGAAGACTATTTGCGCTCTAGTTGATGGTAAGAGAAGTGGAGCGAAAGATGATTTCTGAGACGGAATGAATTGGTTAGATTATTGTTAGAAGAGGGCTTGTGTATTACAAATACTTCATTCAGGCATAAATTGTTTCACATGTATGTACACTTCGTGCAGAGGTTAAAGCCATAGTACTGATTGTTGTACAGACTTTGTTGTTGCGGATGAGAGACTGAGAGAACATCTGAATAGAAATTTCTGACACAAAGTGTCATATTATTACTACAGGACTTCTTTACGTAGATTACAAATTTTAAAATGAAAATAATCCATCAGTTCAAGTTTTTCAAGGAAAACGGTGTCAGAAAGTACAAAAAAAAGAATCGTTTATTTCCTTTTTCAAAGAATTGTTGAACACCATTGACGAGGCGAAATATTTCATAAGATAGCTCAAATGAAAGCCTAAAGCTTTATTTATGACTCAGACTAAAATAGCACAACAAGCTACAGCGCTTCAATTAATCAGAAAAGGAATAATGTATGTGAATATTGTAAATATATATACAAGTTACTCATATGAAATTGTCTTCTCTTGGCGACGTTGAGAAGTGCTGCTCTTTCTCTGTATTGAGTAATATGTTCACTTTTAGGGATGTTATAGATGAACCGAATGCAAGGATTACGCGCACGCTCAAGTCTGACATTCAGCTCATCAGTAACATCATCATGTAGCACGCAGCCGTAGTCGAAGAAAGGAAGTATAAGGCTTTTAACTAGGAGGATACAAGTAGGAGTGGGGAGTGATTCTTTATTTCTGTTAGGCTATTGTTAAGTGAGAGAACGATTGAGAATAAATCCTAAATCTTTTGCAGAGTCAACAAACGGGATGATACGCCCCTCAGTCAATAGCGGATTTAGGGTGGCAATTGTTTCAAGTGATGGAGAGGAAGAAGGGCCTATGATTATAGCCATAGTTTTAGCAGGGTTGAGAGTGAGGCCACTTGTCGAGGATCACTGCACCACCACATCGATATCCTCCTGTATCTTTCGGAGTAAGCTTTCAAGAGTAGCAATAGGTCCGGAAAGGTAAAGCTTAAAATCATCAGATTATTTATGACAGTTGCAGTAACAAAGCTCTCTACCAAGCTCAGAGGTATAAATACTAAAGAGAGTGGGCACAAGAGAGGACCAATGTGGAACACCACTCTTAACCTCCACGCAATCAGACCGCTCGCCATTGCTAAGCTGTACTCTTTCAGAGCGGTTACTAAGATAGGATTCAAACAATTTAACCACCATATTAGAGAGGTATAGCGATTTAAGCCTGGCCAATAGTAGTTCATGATTAACTGTATCAAATGCGTTAGAAAAGACGAAAAGAACAACAACCGTAATCTCCCTTCTATCTATTGCAAGTTTAATGTCAGAAGTTACTTTAAGTGAAGCTGTAAGTGTACTATGCTTTCCACGAAACCCGGATTGCACTGGGTCCATTAAGTTATTGATTTCAAGGTGTGCTGTATGTTGCTGATGAACGATACGCTCGAAAGGTTTAGACAAGGCACTATAGATGGATGTAGGGCGAAAGTCTTTAGGAGATGCAGGGTTAGGTATTTTAGGAATAGGGCGAATAATCGCCTCTTTCCAGTTATCAGGAAATATACCTACCTAGAGAGATGCGTTATACATGTGGAAGAGAATAGGGCCAACGACTGGCAATGCAAGGCGAATCATTTTCATTGAAATGCCATCAGAACCCTGAGCATTCGATTTTACCTCGAAAAGTTTTGTTACTAGGGTTTCTTGTGATCTATCAAAAAAGAATAACTTGGTTTCATCAAATTTAGGGGTAACTAAGGTCGTAGAAGAAGGGAGATTTACCGGGGGTTCGGGCTTTGTAGTAAAGGCTGTTAGAAGGTCTGCAGGAGAAAAATTGTTATCAGGTGACAAGAGCTTAGGGGGAATAAGTCCTAGCCGTTTTAAGAGAAGCGAGATGTTTTCATTTTTATTCCTATTTTTGATAGAGTTGTAATTATATTGATTGTATGAATCCCTAATTTTGGTTTGTACTAAGTCTCTCAATTTACGAAATTCAGCTTGAATGATACTATTTTTGTTCTTTTGGCCAATCTACGTTTTTTCTCCCTTTCTTTCATCAGATCTTTGATAACAGGAGTGATCAAGGGAGTAAACTTCTTTTTGGCTTGCAGGGTGTGGCGAGGCGCAAATTTATCAAAGGCTGAGGTTAAAAATGTGCTTAAGCGAATCACCTTCCCATTGACATCCCTTTCAGTAAAAATGCATTCCCAGTCATAGGTGGACAGATGTTCAAGAAATTCAGCTTCATTCATATTTTTGAGATTGCGTATAGACAGAGGGGTTATACTAGAAGAGGGGTTAAAGGAGAACAGATATTTGATGCTGATAAGGTCATGGTTTGAGAGGAATGCGATTGAGTGTTGAGTGGAAGAGAGAACTTTGTCTAAATCGTCGACAATCATTATATCAATCCATGTGGCATTAAGATTTGTGTTTAGGTCACCAGTAAGTACAATGTTATTATACTTGGGTATAAGATCCAAAATGTCAGTCTCAAATACCCTACAGTAGGAAGCATTAGGAGGTTTGTCGATCGCACCCACCAACACACTGTCATGGGGCGACGATACCTTGATAAAAAGGTATTCTTGAGAAGGTAATTGACAAAAGGACTCCCTTCCACCTGCGCACCCTTCAAACTGTCGTGAATGTAAAGTCGGACCCACCCCCTCTTCTCTCATCTCTATCCCTACGGAAAAGTGTGTAATGGTCAAGTGCTACGAGGCTCAACGGTATGTTAGGGGTAAGCCAGGTCTCAGATATGGCTATGATATTATAGGAACGAGACCTAAAGTGATGTGTGAATTCAAGGTAATGGGCAGGTAAGGACTGAGCATTAACGTGACAAATATTTAAGGTTTCCATTCTAAAAGTGATAGGTAAAGTTGAAATATATTTAAACGTAAATGTGTCTGAGATACGTTAAAAAGTCAATAGATCCTTTCAAAAATGTCCTGATTTTGACTGAAAGGTAAGTTAATTGAAAACAGCCACTAAAAACCATATCCGCGCAGTGCCATAACCAATCTGAGTTTTTACAACAAGGTACTCATGCGGAATCTGGCGGTTCCCCTAAAACTTAAAAGATTATATGAATTTTTATAGCAGGTTTGACGCATTTTGTGATAAAATGTTTATCCTTCAAATGCACTCTAATTAAATTTAAATATCTGAAAAGTATAAGGGTAGCGCCTGTAATCATTAAGATAACGGCTATGGAATATGTTACGAAACATCCGACTGTTTGTTCATTACGCGGTTAGCCAAGTACTTTATTAATATGATTAATCAGTTTTTATTCTACTTGAAAGAATGAAGGTCGTTTATACTCTGGTCTTTAACTTGGCAATCATCCTTAATTCTATTGGTGAATATAATAATATAATATATCTAGCATTGAAAAAATATATGTAAGCCCTTTTGAGAATCGTTGTTTTTTTCATGAAAAACAAGTACTGAAAAATCCAATCCTCCCTTCCTTATTGTAGGGTTAAGTTCACTGTTCGACTGTTTACCTAATGGCGCCCCCATTCCTGGTGTTCCTCGTGGTGAACCTTTCTATTCTTCTGAAAGAAATGGTTCACTTGAAATGCATATTCCTCCTGCTGAGCCTCCTCTTTGTAGCAGATCCAGGTCTCCTAGTGCCAGGTCCATTGCTCATCCTGCCGAGCCTCCTCTTCATTGCAGATCTAGGTCTCCTTGTGCCAGGTCCACTGCTCCTCCTGCCAGGCGTTTACCTGTTGCTAGGTCTATGGTTCCTCCTACAAGAGTTGTTTGCTCTAACGGATGTGGATATACACTTGGCCAATTTGGATCTATTCGGTTTTTTGCCAATGTGAGTCCGCAGCGTATATTTGGAGTTCGAGAATACACTTTTCCTGCCGACATACCACTCAAAATCAAAACAGGAAGGAATGCGTTCGGGCCTATACCAAACCAAAAACAAATTGTATTATCAACGTCCGATGGTGACGTCTTCGCAATATTGGAGACTTCTAATGTTCTTGCTGGATTATATACATATTATGGTAAGCATGCAAAACGGGTAAAAATAAACATGGGAAGCGGCTTGGTTACCCCATTGACTCGAGAAGAAATCAATGGAACTCCAGTAGGTTCCCGCCGCCCAGTCAACTTGAATTATATGGTAGAGCATGTAAGCTCTAGTCCTCCACACGTTAATTAAAAAAAAACATGTGAAACTAAGGTATAATGTTCGCGATCCGATTTCGGATCAAAATGTTTCATGTAATTGGTAATTACAAAAAAATACATACGACCTGTTTTATTAAAAATATCATAAAACTGAAGAACTTACAAGAATAATAATTTCACACCAATTTTATTTCCAAGTTTAATATAAACTCCTGGTAGTTAATTGTATTTATTGTGACCAACAATTTTCAAAAGGGCAACAACAGTAAAATGCGATAATGCTGTGAGAACTGCTTTTCAAAATCAATATGTAATTGTTACCAATCTCTCATTGTGTAGAATAGGTTCATCGATTATAAATAAAGATTAAAGTGAAGATGAATGGATAAATAAAGAAAATAAGGAAACGAAGGTGAGATAATTGTTTATCAATTTTTTGTTTGACATATGGAATGCTTGATATTTATTATTGCAATTGAAAGTAATAACATATTCAAGTCATAATTATGTTTAAAATTGAATAATTTATACTGAATTCCATTTTTATAATAAAATTAATCATTCAAACGTGAAACTTCCTCCAAAGACATGGAATACCAGTAAGCTCAGAACATTTTGTTAATTATTTTTAACGGCCAAAGAGATTTTTGAAGTTTCAAGTAGATACCTGAAAAAGACCTTTTTTTGATACTGATTCAATTGAAAAATCTAAAAATATGATCATTTTCCTTTAAAACTTTTGAAATGCCAATCATTTTTCAAAATCTTAATCGTGCACCCAAGCGCTTTAGTGTTGTACATTTTTATTAATGCTTATTTCCTATCTAAGAGAAAATTATATTTTCAAAGAAGATTTTAGAAGCTCTATAAATTATCTGACAAGCTTTTTGGTGATTCGGAAACTTTTTGACGTTGAAGATATATCGGGTGTCACAAAAGTCCCGGGAACGGCTGAATATTTCCTCAGGTAGATATTCCTCAGAGAGATAAGGTCATTCTTGAAGTAACTCTCAAGGAGGAATTCAATGGTGATCTTTATTTTGATCTTGACGATGAAATTTAGACACTTTTTTCAAAAATGGAAAAGCTTACATTGACAAATTGAAACTTTCGCTATGAATAAGTCAAAATACGTTTAAGAATAACATCAGATTACATAAAACATAGCATAAAACTATAATTCAACACTGAACACAATAACAACAAGGTGACTATAGTTTTATAAAATGGAATAACTTAGAAATTTCACACATTGTACCGAATGGATATAAACACAATTTTGCTGAAATAGTTTTTATTAAGAAAGAAAGTAAAACTTTCTTGAATTTAGTTACAGATTTAGATTATTTAACTGCTTCTTATACTACAATTGTTGAATTTGAAATTCGTAATGGGATGATAGTCCTTTTTTAACGGTAACGGAACAATAGCCTAATATTCGTAGAACCCTTCGATTTGTAGTCAGTCCTAAGATTAAAACAAGAAAGCGGTAGCTAGCTTTACATGACATTCAAGATATTGATATATTCACGAACGCTCCGGCTCCCTGTTTCCTGCGGTATATAATTTTTAATAAAATGAAGGTAATTAAAAATGAAAAAATAAATTTTTTTGCTTGAATCTGCAAAATTTCTAGTCTAGTGCAGAATAGAAAATCTATAACTAGCAATACAGAAATAGAACAATGTGTATCGAACTAAACTTGTGCATTTGCTCATTATTTGTTTGATGATACAAACTTATCTTTCTTGGTTTTCATTTTCGAAACGAAGTTACGGGTTTTACTTATTTGCTAATGAACAAATAAAAGTTCCAGCTTCCTTGACGTCCAAATTTAGTTCATCATCATTCTTACTCTGTTGTACTATTGCTAGTAATTTTGTGACCTCACACCTGATAAGCTGTAACTGACATGATTTCAAATAACTTCAGGAAAATTAAAACCAATGAAAAAACTAAAAATACATTATTTCATCTAATATCTCAGTTCGACCTTGAATGTATTTGCCGATTTTATTGTTTTTCTCGGCAGTTCTGTGACGTCAAATGTCACGAGATAAGCATTTAGCAATTGTGTGCAAAGTTCAATAAATAAAAGAAATGATTCATAGCAAACTTATTTTTTGTGCGGAACATGTATAACTTTAACTGAAAATTTAACTTCTTCATTTCTGGTTGAAAACAGATCGTTTTACATTCTCATCTCAATGAGAAGGTATTGGTTTTATGTGAAAATAGACTTTTGCGTATTTTATTGAATCTCGACTTTTTTGAACTCAACTATTGATAAAAAGAGAGAATGCAAAGTAGAATGTCTACAGTGAAGACAGGCCTCGTAGGCCTCTGCAGAACAAGTGACATTCTGGAAAAAATCAAGAAAGATGTCTAAATTGTTTCGAAAAAAGTATAAAGATGACTTACTTTTTCGAATTTGGCCTGAGACACGGCAAAAATGATTATTTGTCAGAACAGTGGTCAACCTAGGGAATAGTTTGCCATCCAAGTGGCCAGCTGTTCAAAAAAACATCTAAAGTTAAAAAAAGATACCGAAAGGAGAATCCGGAATTGTATGAGTTCTTTCATGAGTACATGTCCCTAAGAAGTGATGACAAGGAACTCTACGATGGCAAACTCTAAAAGGAAATTTTCAGGCACTTATGCAAAGCCAGGAAAGGAAAGTTATCAGAAGATTTTTCTTCAAACAAACATTTAACCCGAAGAATAATGTAGGAGCAGAAAAATCTGCCGAACAGACGAAAAAGGAGGAAAATCTGGAAAAGAAGAAACAGGCGAATATGAGGAAGAACAAAAAGAGAGAAAGGAAATGAAAAGAGCTTTGAAGAAAAAGAAGAAGAACGAACGGGAAAAAAGAAGCAAGACACGCATCTCCACTAATATATGCAACGTAAGAAGAGAGGAGCAATACGCCGTGGGACCATGGGACAGATAAGCGTTAACCGGGAACATATCTCACATGCGGCAAGTTTCTCGCGGCAAGTCAAACCTGCAGCATGTCACATCTGCGGCATGTCACATTTGCGGCTTGTTACATCTATGGCATGGCTCATCTGCGGCATGTCACAACTGCGGCATCTCTATCTAGCGGCTTCTCTCTCGCACGGCTTTTCTCACAGTAAAATTGACATTTTTGCGGTGCCTCTTACCGCACCCCTGTGACTGGCCAAAGATTATCGTGTTGTTGAGCCCCTACCTGTTTTCCAACGTCTCGTGGAGAGCTGAGAGGCACTCCTGTGTCTGGCCACAGAAATAATGTTGGTCGAATTCCTCTCCAGTGGTGAGCGATGCCGCTAGGTAGAGATGCCGCAGATATGACATGCCGTAGATGTGACATGCTGCGAATGTAACATGCTGCAAATGTGACATGCAGCAGATGTATTATCCCGCAGATGTGACATGCCGCAGATGTGGCATGCCGCAGGTGTAACTTGCCACATGTGAGATGGTATGGACCCGGTTAACCGAAAACTGAAACTTATGGAGACAATTTGGCTCGTGGAAGAGAAGGCATGACTTGATAATTAAAAACTAAAAAAGCGTGAAAAAAAGAAAGGGGGACTACGTGTTTTCACGACTAACGGGATTGATGTGTCCCTTCGCTTTGGCATCCTCGAGAGTCCACCAAGAGCTTCAGACAAACAGAAAATCACTGGAAAAAAATAAAAAATACGACAGTCGCTAGAGTTCTGAGATCAGGTTCGCCAACGCCATCACATGGCAACCAAACCCAAGACAAGCCAATTAACGTGCTTGGAGAGAGTATTCGGTGGCAGAGTGGCGAGGCTACACGACGAGAAATCCGACGGATAAAAACTAAAGCAGTTAACAAAAAGTGTTAGAAGATTCTGAGTCAGGAACGTTTCAAGAACATCAACATGAAAGCAGGACGTCCACGCAAAAAAACCTTAGCGACTTGAATGGAATAAACAGATGAAGATGGTCAGCGAATTAGATCAGCTAGTTAACTTCATAATGGGATACGTAAAAAATGCCATTTCATGTGGGAGCGCGATGTCAACGCCGGAAGGAATATTCTCAACAAGGGACTCATTAGGGAGGGTATAATCGGAAAAAAACGCAATATCCTGTCCCGATGCCTTTTCTCCTCTGAAGAAAAAACAAAAAAAAAATTAGGCTTCGTGAAAGGATTATATGTAAAAAACTTTATTTTTTGGTTTTGTCTTCCTCTGGAAGTTATCATAGATAGATTTATTAAAGATAAAGACTTTGCTTCACCAATCGAACAGTTTTTTGAACATTGTCAATTCTGAAAAGGTAAACAAGAAATATAGATTTTGTTGTTAAATAAAAGATCATATTATTTCATATCAAATGTATACTGCATTTATTTCTGTACCTCGGCCTTGGATTGATCATTCAGGTATTGCCAAATAAAGTACAATTTTTATTTATCATGCTTACTTTAATATTTGTTCCTTATTTTACATTAAATTTTATCCACAGCTTCCCTGATAATGCATAAATTCCATAAATGTATATTATTACCATTCATAATATGCATTGGTATTAAAACAGATGTATTTTTAACGTTCGGTTTTGATAATTCAAAACAGTGCGCATTCTATTTTCAAGAAATTTGTCAATAAGCATTTCATTGCAACTTGTGCCGTTTTTGCAAACATTTAATTTTTTTATTTTATTTCTTGCGAATAAAAGAGAATTTAATCTTTCTACCTGAAAATGATTAATAAAAAATTTGTCTATCTTTTTCAGGTGAACAACTATTTTCTTATAACCTTTTTCCGTACCATGTGTCTTTTTTCAAAAAATTTAATTCTTTCTTTTAATTTTATTTTTCACGATTGAAACAAAAACTACGCATCCTATCAGAAAATGATAAGTGACAAATTTGTAGCTATTTTTGAGTTGAAAACTTTGATCGAATTGCTTTGTTTTGTAACCTGTGTCGTTTATCCGAAAATTTTCATTAGTTTTCCATTTTTAATGTTTTTTACAAAGAAATCAAAAACCACGCGTCCAATTGAAAAGTGATCAATAACAAATTTTTAAACTTATTTTGTTTCACAATTTTTGATTCCTCATTTGTTGTTCTATCTTGCATAGTTTGACTGCAACATAGAATTTTTTATTTTCTATTATTTTTTTTTTAATTTTCAACAATGAGTTCACAACTCGACCGATGGAGTGTACACTGACTTCAAGTAATTTTGGTGAATTCTTGTGAATTCGAGTTACTTCACGCCAGTGACTTCAGCAAAGGTGTACCACCTGATATGAAAAACAGTGCATTACAGTCATCACCTGATTTCACGAGTTGGTAATTCCTCGATTTTCAATTTTCCAACAAAATTCGAAAAAATGTTTTGACCATCTTGTAGGGCGTTCAAAAAAAGTTTCTCTCTTTTGGCTTTTTTGCTATCTGGCATGGTTTGTCTTGAAATTTTAATTTTCTTTTTTTTTCAATTTTGTGAATGCTATCACTCTGATAATTTGTTTTCTATCGGAAAAAGTGATAGGAATGATTTTTTTTCTTTTAGAGTGCTACAAAGAACCGACTATAGAATTTCTAAACTTAAAAAAGTGTGATTCCAAAAATATTGAAAATGCTCTAATTTTTTTAATTTTTATCCGTAATGGGTGGCTAAAGAAGTTGACCTTCTGTTCAGGAGACTTAAGAGGTATACCAAAGGTGAATTCGATCTGCCAATTGTTCTGAAATTTATCGGGTTTTTCGGGTTCAGAAGGTCCTAAAGCTCTGATTAGAATGTAAAAATATTGCTCATGAATCAATGAAGGTTGTAACAAAAGTCTACGAAAGCTTTCAGACAAGTCTTTTTATTGTGCCATAATAAAGAGTCTATATCAAGTGAAACTTTTAAATATGTGGCATTTCAAAATCTGTACAAGTTTCCTTAAAATATTAGTTAATAATCATTGACATCAAGGTAAAGTTGGTTGCGAGATGTTGAACATGTGACAAAATAGTACATTGTGTATCGAGGGCGTAAAGAAGGCAAAATAGCCGTATGCCCTTGATACGCACTATACCTTTTGTCCTACCCTCCTTGAAAACAAGCATGTGAAGCAGGATGATATAGATTATAGAATGATATATGTGATACAGAATTAGTTATTGATAATGAATATTTTTATTAAAATACTTTAACTGTCAACTAATTGCTTGATTTTTTTCTAACAAAGAAATAAGAATTATCAACGAAAAATGCAATATTTGCACTGTAAAAAAAGATTTGTGTAAAATTACACAGTTTCGGAAGATTACATTATTTTTATCATTTATCATTGTAAATTTCACACAACTCACTAACTAGGAGAATAACAATGGTTGAAATGTCTAGTTATTTGATGCAAAACGCAACGCAATTCTGCAATCATGGGATGCCACCCTCATTTTCGCTCAGTGCAGCGTATGTGTAGCGGGCGTAAACTTTCATGGGTAGCGGGCGTAAAGTTTTTCTTGGCCCGGCGACCAAGTGAACATGCGCAAACTTCACTGGGCTGGAAGCAGCCACTTCACGCCTGCTTAACTAGCATGCAATGGCGCGTTTTCAAGGGGGGTCGGACAAAAAGTGTAAAATGCCAGAAGCATGTGATAAAGGAGCAGTGCGCGCGTACTCACGCGCCTATATTGCGTAATATTAGGGGCCAATTGCAGGTCAAGCCCGAATCATATCCGATCCAGGTTCCAGTGTATAGAGTTTTTTTTCACGTGAATTACAAATTCAAAACCGAAAAAATCTATCTAATCTAATCAGATGTAAATATCTCAGAATTTTGAGCATAATGCCTGATATCTGTAAGCTAACGGCTACAGAATATAGTATGTCATCTCGATTCAATCCCCAGAATATTATTTCGTTACACTATTAACAAAATCCTTAATTAATATATTAATTAGTTGTTCCTCTACTTGGGAAAAATGAGGGTCGTTAATATTCTAGTCTTCAACTTCGCAATCATCCTTAATTCTATTAGTAAATAAAATAATATAATATATCTATTATCTGAAAAATATTGTTAGGCTTTCCGCAAGTTAATTATGCTTTTTAATACCCTTGTGCTCTTAACTTCACATTTTCGAATTATCTAATGAATTATTAAAAATATTATTCAGTACCGCCACTGCAAGGCCAGTTCTTGTTTCACTTCAGAACTGCTGTGATATTGGTGTACTTTTTAGGATTCGCGTTTTTTATGCATAAAACACCAGTGATAAATATTTCATTCTCCCTTTTTTATTTTAGATTTCAGTTTACTATTCGAATGTTTACCTAATGGCGACCCTATTCCTTGTGTTCCTCGTTGCGAATCTTCTCATTCATCTGAAAAAAATGAAACACATGAGAAATCTCTTCCTCCTGCTGAGCCTCCTCTTCGTAACAGGTCTAGGTCTCCTCGTACCAGGTCCATTACTCCTCAGACGAGGCGCCCTCTTGTCCCAGCATCCATTGTTACTCCTACAAGGATCGTTTCTTCTGACAAACGTGAATATACACTCGATCAATTTGGATGTATTCGGTTTTTTTCCAATGCGTGTGCGCACCGGGCATTTGAACTTCGAAGATACACTTTTCCTGCCGATGCGCGACTTAGAATAAGAACAGGAGGGAATACGTTTGGGCTTATACCAAACCAAGAACAAATTGTATTATCAACATCCGATGGTGAAGTCTTTGCAATATTGGATACTGAAAATGTTTGTGCTGGAATATATACATATATAAATAATAGGAATAAAAAACGGGCGAAAATAAACATGGTAAGCGGCTTGGTTACCCCGTTGACTCGAGAAGAAATCAATGAAACTCCAGTAGGTGCCCACCGCCCAATCTCGACGAGTTATAGAGTAGAGCATGTAAACTCCAATCTTCGACAACATTAATTTTTAAAAAACATGTTAAACTAAAATATAATATTTGTGAACATTGCATTAGACATTTTTTAATTGTGTCACGTTCAACCAATCGAATTACATTTTTTTCGAAATTTTCATCATTACAAAGCTTCCCCATTGGGAAGCAATCAAAGTTAGCTTTAAATTGTCAAGGAAATGTACTTCTTCCAAAATCATAACGCTTCAAAATATTTTAAAATATATTAAACCAAACAAAACATAAGGTTAAGTGACGATTACTTAAAACTATATTCATTAAATTTTGTTACAATATGTACTCGAGAGAACATAAGTCATTTCACGAAATGGCTTCAATACTTGAGCAAGTGGAGAAACTATTAGAAATACCATCAGATTGAAAATACTGAAAAAAAAAATATTAGACGAATAGTGTAACCGTCGATTATTCTACAATTACAGCATAGTAGCAAAAATGTATGAAAAAATTATTTTCCAATATCAGGAAATCATTTAGAATGAAATTTTCTCTTTTGTGAATAATTTGTATAAAAATTTATAAACAAATTTCATCATAAAATATAATTAATTCTGTCGAAATTTTGAGTTACAAAACTGTAGACGCAGAAATTTCGTAATCTTTATCAAAAAATAAACAAATTGAAAACAGCCACGAAAAGTTATATTTACGCAGTGTCGCAACCAATCCAGTTTTCGACAATAATATTTCGAAATGTCGTGGCTACAACTTTTTAAGAAAAAAATCGCTTTTTTAATTTCTAAATAAATTGGGATGGGGTCAACTTTGCACGTAGCAACTTTGCACGTGCCCAACTGTGCACGTCGATGGCCAGACGGACAACTGTGCACGTCGTTGGTCAGAGGGACAACTGTGCACGTGCCATCTGTGCACGTGCACAGTTGTCCAAGTGCCAACTGTGCACGTCTAAATTTCGACGTGCACAGTTGTCCAAGTACCATCTGTGCACGTGCACAGTTGTCCAAATGACAACTGTGCACGTCGAAATTTAGACGTGCACAGATGGACTCCTGTGCACTTTAACGTGCACAGATGTCACTTTCCTAACTGTACACGTGCACAGTTGTCACTTGCCCAACTGTGCACGTGCACAGAGGTCCCTTGCCCAACTGTGCACGTGCACAGATGTCACTTGCCCAACTGTGCACGTTTATGTCCTTACGTAAGGGTTTATACGAGGGCGATCCTTTGTATCTACGTATAATAAATTTTCAACAGTTAAAATTATTCAATCCTGGTGGAATGGAGCGTATAAACTTTCTTAAAGTTAGTTTTAAAATATTTCGAATATTATTTTGATGAAATTATTCCTTTCAAATTATTGAAGATATGTGAAAATCTCTTTTCGTTCGACCCTCTTAAAAACGCGCCATTGCATGCACGTGAAGCAGGCGTAATGTGGCCACTTCCAGCCCAGTGACGTTCGGACATGCGCACTCCGCCATCGGGCTGACATGAAACTTTGCGCCCGCTATATAAAACTTTAGGCCCGCTACACATACAAATACAGTACAGTATCAAAATAGCTTTCTTTACGCCCTCGATACACAATGTACTATTTTGAATTTACTTTTCAATAGTTTCATCTTATTTAGCTTCTTTGAGTCTTCCAGTGGGTATAGAGACTTTCTAGTTACTTATCTGTCTTTGATTTGACCAAATCGTTTATTTCTTTTATGCCTTTTTTATGATTTGACAAAAGATAAACTGTTAAATAAAATATTTTTTATGAGTGTTTTACTGTTGTTTATGTGGCGATGTATAATGACAGGTTACACATTTTTCTTGGTCATTGGTTAGAGAAATCTTAAGGTTTATTTATTTGGGTGGTTCACATGTTTTTCTTCAAATTTTCTTGGTCTCGTCCGCCAGATTTATTCAAACACAAAAAAGTAAGCACGTATTTTTCTCATTTTAAAATCAATAAATGAAGTGTTATGTCCCGCAAGAAAAAAAGTTCCCTTCCTCAAGCATGGGTGAAAAATAGTGCAAAATTTTTTGAAATCGACGGATTCCAGAGTTTAACTTCCATAAAAACAACTATAAAACCTTAAAAATTCTCTCTATTTATCGTATCTCATAAATTGGCCTAGTTTTAAGTGCTTTTTCGTACAAAAATTCATAATTGGTTCCGAATATAAAAACTGTACGGATCACTCCAAAGGTAAGATTCATAAATCTATTAAAATTTGTTAAATTGATATTTCCTAGTTGAATAATAATATTTTGCAGCCCAAAATTCGACTGCCAAACGATAAACTTTCCAAGACTATAGCCAGAAAGCGTTCAATTCTAAAGAACAAATGGGAGAAAGAATTCGGACATGCGCAAAAGTTTGAAAATCCCGCGAGCCTCACTTTCGACAAATTCATAGAATTCAAGGAATTCACAGATTTCCGTGAATTCGTAGTGAATTCGATGCATGCATTAAAATCGTTGAATTCTCTGAATTCCTTTAACTCTCTGAATTACTCCAATTCTCCGAATTCCTTGACTTTTTTTTAATCCTTGAATTTTCTGAATTCCTTGAGTGACATATGTGCACGTGCACAGATGGGAAAGGGACATCTGTGCACGTGCACAGTTGGACAAGTGACATCTGTGCACGTGCACAGTTGGGCAAGTGACATCTGTGCACGTGCACAGTTGGGCAAGTGACATCTGTGCACGTGCACAGTTGGGCAAGTGACAACTGTGCACGTGCACAGTTAGGAAAGTGACATCTGTGCACGTTAAAGTGCACATGAGTCCATCTGTACACGTCTAAATTTCGACGTGCACAGTTGTCCAAGTACCATCTGTGCACGTGCACAGTTGTCCAAATGACAACTGTGCACGTCGAAATTTCGACGTGCACAGATGGGCTCCTGTGGTCTTGGACGTGCACAGATGGATGTGCACAGTTCTCCGTCCGGCCATCGACGTGCACAGTTGGGCACGTGCAAAGTTGCTACGTGCAAAGTTGTCCGTCACCCAATAAATTTTGTATCTATTAAAAAAAATATAGTGTTCGAGTTTATCTACCTAATATCAAATGGTAGTAAATATTTCGAATATTTCCCTGAAACTCGAAAGATTATATACATTGTGATGTCAGTTTTAACGAATTTAATAATTAAATTGTTATCCTTGAATATGACTGTAATGGCAAATTTCAAATCTCAGAAGTGTAAGCGTAATGCCTGTTATCTGTAAGATAATGGCTTCAGGATTATAGTATGTAATCTCTAATCAAGAACCAGAATATTCTTTTGTTACACTGGTCACCAAAATGTACATTAATAGATTAATCAGTTTTTCCTCTGACTGAGAAAATGAAAGTCGTTAATACTCTGGTTTTCGATTCATTATGCTTTTTAAATTTGCGCGGTTGAATTAAGACTTTTGAATTATCTCATAAATGATTGAAATGTTATACACTATAACCATCTTTGCAAGGCTAATTTTTATTACAACTCAAAAACGCACACTGATTTTGGCACACTTATGAAGATCGGCGTTTTTTGTGCATGAAATACTAATGTTAAAAAAATGTGATTCGAAAATACATTTCGCCTGCCGATGTGGCACTTAAAATGACAGCAGAATTTCATACGATTGTGCCTATAAAAACCCAAGAACAAATTGTATTAACAACATCCGATAATAACGTTATTCTTTGTCGTCTTCTTCCTGAAATATATAAATATATTAATAGCCGTGTAAAATAGGCAAAAATAATCATAGCAATCGGCAAGGTTAAACTATTGACTCGAGAAGAAATTTATAAAATTCTAGTAAGAGCATGCTGCCTATTATTGTTAAATTATAGAGTAGTATGTCACATGTAAACTCCGATCCTTGACATAATTAATAAAAAAAGAAACACGTAGAACTGAGATATAATTTTTGCGGTCCGATTTCGGATCAAAAGGTCTCCTGTAACTGGTAATTACATTAAGGAGTCAGCTAGAGGTGTGAATGATTTTATGGAAAAGGAATTGTGAAAACCAATGCGCCTGAGGGTGTCAGATATTTTATGCGTACCCGAAAAAAAGAAAAAAGGGGTGTAAAACAAATGAAATAGAAAATTAAATGATAAAAAATGGACTCGAACAATGGTCAGGAGTAGATAATGAATCACATGGTAGACATGGATTTGGCCTGGTCATGAATAAGAAAGCAAAACAACTTGTCAAAATGTATAAATGTGTATCTTCTAGATTTTCGTAGATGAGAATGGAAGTGGGAATCAGAAGACTATTGACGCTCTTGTTGATGGTAAAAGAAGTGGAGCGATAGATGATTTCTGAGACGGGAATGAATTGCTTAGGTTATTGTTAGAAGAGAGCTTGTGTATTACAAATACTTAATTCAGGCATAAATTATTCCACATGTATGTACACTTGGTGAGGACGTTAAAACCACAGTACTGATTGTTGTTGTACAGACTTTGTTGTTGCGGATGAGAGAGTGAGAAAACATCTGAATAGAAATTTCTGACACTACATTTGTAGCTTAGGACTTCTTTACGTAGATTACAAATTTAAAAATGAAAATAATAATCCATCAATTCAAGTTTTTCAAGAAAAATTGTGTCAGACAGTACAAAAAAAACAGTAATTTATTCCCTCTTTCAAAGACTTGTTGAACACCAATGACAACGCTAAATATTTCATAAGATAGCTCAAATGAAAGCCTAAAGCTTTATTTATGACTCAGCCTAAAATAGAACAACGAGCTAAAACGCTTTAGTAAAGCAGAAAAGGAATAATGTATGTAAATATTGTAAATGTAATTACTGTAGACTTTCAGGAAACATTTCTCCAGAATACTCATTTTGCTTAAAAAATGCTTGTTTTCATTTGTAATTAAAGGATCTTAGTCCTGTTATTATATGTTAAGGGTCGACTCGGGAGTAGAAATAAAGAATCTTTTCTCTCTCTATAAAATAAAACCTCAAATGAGGATTTATTTATCCTTCTATCGAATATAAAAAGTGCAGATATAATATCTACAACTCTAAGACTCGTATGTCTACCTAACGTACAATATTTCCAACTAAAGTATCGCCGGCTTTATATTATATGTTGTGAAAAATCACAATTATTCACTAGCACTCCGTAGAGTTTTATTTAATACATCTTTTTATAATATTTTTCTGTTAATTTTTCGTAGTGGAATTTTAATCGTCACTAAAATAAGATAGAATATATATATATATGGTAAATAAATTTTTTTTCAAACGTACGCTAAGTGGAAAATCTCTCACTAGCTTTATATTCAGTGTCCGTATTGAGAGAATATATTTTTCTCTCTAGAAAAATTTGCCGTTGTCGTATTTTATTCAAAAATCAAAAATTTCAAAGGTACCGAAGTGGAAATCTCACACTTTGTAAAATCGCACGCATAAAAAGTTTTCTCTAAGACTTCGCTTCGCAGTGCATCTGCAGTGCAATCGCTGGACACGATCTCAACAGTTTACGACTCGATGTCGACGATATAATCCTCTAGCCTGCCGTGGCTGCTGTTGAGATTTTTGGAAGTTCTAACTCTGAGAAAATTTGTCTTGGCTTTTAAAGAAAATATGAAATCAGTGAAACCCCGGATACTTTTCTAGAACAGTCCTAGCATTGAGAGCTACTGTTTGAGAGACGCGCAATTTGTAGCTACATCATAGTGTCGTATTCCTTTTTGTATGCCGGAGTGAAACCGGTGCTGACCTAGGAGCTTTATTAGTTACCGGAGGTACTGTGGTATATTTCAACTCATGCGTGATTCGATGCATCGTTGTGAAATGAGATTCAGGAGCATTAATCTCCGAGTTGTGCATAAGGCTCTGATGAAGACGGTTTCGTCCGGATACGTCGTAGATTCCCGGTAAGTTGTTACTACATTTGACAACGCGTCCTGGAATGGAGGGTTCAGTCATGCCGTCGACGATGCGCTGATTTTTCATATCCACGAATAAACTGTAATGAGCGATGAAATCTGCATTGCTGATAGGTATCGAAAGGTCTGCCACATTCAGTAGAATGACTAACTGCATGTAAGTCACTACAACATATACACTTCATAAATGATGATATTCTTAGTCTTCGTGCATAATTTCACTTCCACATATCTTCAAAAGAGCGAAAATCTTCAAAAATTATACTGTGGTAGCAAAATGTCAAGAAAACGACTATTCACCAATATTAGAAAGTCATTGACAATTAAAACCTTCTATTTCATCAATCATTCTTAGAAAAATTAGAACACAAATTTTATCAGGGAACAAAATTACTTCTTCTTGGAAATTTTAAATTGTAAAATTGATGGCGCAAAAATGTCCTATTCTGGATTGAAAGGTGAGTTAATTGAAAACAGCCACGAAAAACCATATCCGCGCAGTGCCGCAACCAAACTGAGTTTTATCAACAAGGTACCTATGCGGGATCTGGCGGTTCCCCTAAAACTTAAAAGATTATATAAATTTTTATATCAGGTTTGACGCATTTAGTGATGAAATTTTTGTTCTTTAAATGTACTCTAATTAAATGTAAATATCTGAAAAGTGTAAGGGTAGCGCCTTTGATCAGTAAGAAAACGGCTGTGAGATACGTTACTAAACATCCGACTATTTGTTGATTACGCGGTTAGCCAAGTACTTTATTAATAGAATTATCAGTTTTTATTCTACTTGGAAGAATGAAGGTCGTTTATACTCTAGTCTTTAACTTGGCAACTATCCTTAATTCTATTGGTGAATATTATAAAATAATTATCTAGCATTGAAAAAATATTTGTAAGCACTTTTGAGAATCCTTGCATTTTGCATGAAATACAACTGTTGAGAAATCCAATCCTCCCTTTCTTATTGTAGGGTTAAGTTCACTCTTCGACTTTTTACCTAATGGCGCCGCCATTCCTGGTGTTCCTCGTGGGGAATCTTTCTATTCTTCTGAAAGAAATGATTCAATTGAGAGGCATATTCCTCCTGCTGAGCCTCCTCTTCGTAGCAGATCTAGGTCTCCTTGTGCCACGTCCACTGCTCCTCCTGCCAGGTGTTTACCTGTTGCCAGGTCTATGGTTCCTCCTACAAGAATTGTTTGTTCTAACGGATGTGGATATACACTTGGCCAATCTGGATTTATTCGGCTTTTTGCCCATGTGAGTCCGCAGCGTATATTTGGAGTTCGAGAATACACTTTTCCTGCCGACGTACCACTCAAAATCAAAACAGGAAGGAATACGTTCGGGCCTATACCAAACCAAAAACAAATTGTATTATCAACATCCGATTCTGACGTCTTCGCAATACTGGAGACTTATAATGTTCTTGCTGGATTATATACATATTATGGTAAGCATGCAAAACGGGTGAAAATGAACATGGAAAGTGGCGAGGTTACGCAATTGAGCCGAGAAGAAATTGATGGAACACCAGTGGGTTCCCGCCGCCCAGTCAACTTGAATTATATAGTAGAGCATGTAAACTCTAATCCTAGACACGTTAATTAAGAACAAAACATGTGAAATTAAGATATAATGTTTCCGATCCAATTTCGGATCAAAATTTTTCATGTGATTGGTAATTACAAAAAAAACATACGACCTGTTTTATTAAAAATATCATAAAACCGAAGAACTTACAAGAATAATAATTTCACACTAATTTTATTTCCAAGCTTGATATAAACTTCTGGTAGTTTATTGTATTCATTGTTACAAAAAATCTCAAAAGGGCAACAACCGTAAAATGCGATAATGATGTAAGAAATGCTTTTAAAAATCAATATGTAATCGTTGACTTTCTCTTATTATGTAAAATAGGTTCATTAATTATAAATAATGATTAAAATGAAGATGAATAAATGAATAAAGAAAATAAAGAAAATGAAGAAATGAAGGTTATATAAGTGTTAATCATTTTTTTGTTCGACATATGGAATGCTTGATATTTATTATTGCAATTGAAAATGATAACATATTTAGGGCATAATTATGTTTAAAATTAAATAATTTTGACTGAATTCCATTTTCATAATAAAATTAATCATTCAAACGTGAAACTTACTCCAAAGACACAGAATACCAGTAAGCTTGAAACATTTTGTTAATAATTTTCAGCGGCCGAAGAGATTTTTGAAGTTTCAAGTAGATATCTGAAAAAGACCTTTTTTTGATACTAATTCAATTGAAAAATCTAAAAATATGATCATTTTCCATTAAAACTTTTGCAATGTCAATCTTTTTTCATAATCAAAATCATGTACCCAAGCGCTTCAGATTTGTACACTTTTATGAATGCTTATTTCTTATCTGACAGAAAATTATATTTTCAAACGAGATTTTAGAAGCTCTATAAATTATTTTAAAAGCTTTTCGGTGATTCGGAAACTTTTGAACATTGAAGATATACTAGGTGTCAAGGCCATTGTTGAAGTAACTTTCAAGGAGAAATTCAATGGCGACCTTCATTCTGATCTTCACGATGACATTCACACTCTTTTTTTAAAAATGGAAACCCCCTTTTTTACATCGGCAATTGATAAAGCGGAAAATTTTACATGTAAATATGTACCCAGGTCATATATAGGTACATTGTAAACTTCAAATGGGATTTCCGATGGGAAAAAATTGACCTTCAAATGACATTGAAGGTCATCGTCAAGGTCATGCTTAAGGTCACTACTGATCACGCCTTGTTAAAGTTAGTAACTTCGCTTGTTACGAACAAAATTTGAAAAGCTTCTATTCCTATGCAGACCTTGTTTAATATTAAATGACCTCAGAGTGACCTTCAAAGTTACAATTTACCTATGCATAACCTGGGTACATATTTGAACGTAAAATTTTGCGCTCTATCGATTGCCGATGTAAAGAAGGAGTTTCCATTTTTTTTTAAGTTGACCTCGAGAAAACCTTGAAGATCATCGTCGAGATCAAAATAATGGCCACCATTGAGTTCCTCGTTGAAAGCTACTTCAAGAATGACCTTGACCTCCCTGAAAAATATCTACCTAAGAAATATTCAGCCGACCTGGGACTTTTGTGACACCCTGTATAATGCATCTGTAAAGAAACGTAAAAAAGAAATACCCTGAATATTTTATTTGCAAAGGGGTTTCAAACTTTTTACTTATAAAATAAAATAAATAAAATTTTTAAATACTTTTTTTAAACGCAGGGAAATTCTCAACAGTATAGAGAAATTTCTACCTATAATAACTAGCAAGTCTTCCTTAATTTAATTCAAATTTATCGGGCCTGTAGAAATGATTTATATAAATGTAGAGAGTGCGCGATCATTCAACCACGATTATTCTAATAATAATCATCTCTTGCGTTTATGTGAACATCATTCGTAGATGTCTCATCATTTTTCGTGCCGACAAGGATATCGACAGTCTGGAAGAAGTCGTATTTATAAGATTCTCCTACCTGAATTTATGATTTATTTCACTTTCTCAGATGCAAACAAAAAGATTTCAATCTTCTTATAAACTAATTGTTTCCTAAAAAAGTATCGTAATTGTATTTTGTAAAAGTTCTTGAGGTCATTTCTGTGAAATGGCGATTATCAGCGTGCTGTTTTTATTACTGTAAACCTTTTTACAAATATCATGGAGCAAGCGTGTTTTGGACGACATCTGATCAAAAAACAAAATCTAGCACTGGGTCACCAAATTTGGAAATTATAAAAATCCACATAATCCTATCACTGAGCTGAAAGTGATTCCCACGATTTACGGAAACCATTGTCTTCTCATCGCCAACTCTTTCCTTGAGAAATATGGCATCTCCTGTGTAGTGCAATAAATACAGGTCCACGAAATTTGCTTGATCCTACTGAAAATCTATATCAACTAATGGATAGTATCGAAAAGTACAGGGTATGTCTAGATAAAGGGCATGTCTGCTTCAAAGCGAGAACCTGAAATACCTTCTGGACAATGTCAAACGTACTCTTTTCTAGCGTCTCTGTTAAAATGAAATATCTGACTGAGCTATACTAGTGTGAATTGTGTGGTATAATCTGTGTCTGTTTGGATTGTAAAAAACCTGTTATATAGCTGTATGGTTACAGAATAACCAACCTCACACTAATTTAAAAAAATCACGTTTAGTATCAATTCGAAAAACAGTTCTAACATTATCAGTTTCATTCAAAAGTCTTTTTATGTCATGTGAAATTTGGCCTAAAGAGGAAATTGAGATAATTGCTGTTGAGTTTTGAATAGTATTGTCATTATTTATATTGTAGTTAGTGTTTTCAGTTTTTGTCTCTACTTCGATTAATCTTTTGTTAATGGGCTTAACTATAAACTTAGTTTAATGGTTATTATAATATTAAATTGTTTTTTAACCAGTTTTAAATTTTCCAAGTGAAAAGAAAGGTCTGCTTAAGTCTGAATAAGTTTTTTTGTGGAATCAATTCATTATTATAATATCGTTTCCAGATCTTATTACTTTCAAAATCAAAAATCCAATTGAATTGTTTCCTTCTTTTTCGACTGTAGATTGTAGCCTATTGTGATAGGAATTAAAAAGTGAAACGATCAATTCTATCTCATTCTCAGGAGTCTTCAAAAAGGAGTCATACACATAGCGTACATATATCGGAATGTGAAAATCGATTTGATTGAATACTTCTGATTCTTAATCTTGCATGGCAATTCCTGATAAAGCAGCTGAAAGCGGTGAGCCCACAGGCATATCATGTGTTTGCTGGTAGAAGTAATTATCAAATTCCAAGAGGTTGTTATGCATAAGAAAAGAAATGCCCTCCTTGAATTTGTCGAAAGGAATTTTTGTATTTCAAATTATGTAATCTCATCTAGATTGTACGCTTTTCAAAACAAGTTCTGAAGAAACGTGGAATTAGTGCATTCAATTATCGAAAGTACAGGAAATGTCGGTTTTCTCCATTAATTTGTTAATAACAATTCAATGAATAAGAAATGTTTTCTAAAGTGAAAACTTTCTTTCACATAGAGTATATTTTCTAATTCTATGTGTTTTGGAGGGAATGTCAATAATTAGAGCAATGTAGGGATTGAAGAAAATCTGGGAATTTGACATTTTTCAATTGGAATAACAAAATAGTGTAATTTTTTTGTTTTATTCGGCCTATTCAGACCTCTTTACAATTTAATCAGGTTTAATTTGTACGAATAATCTTTGAAATCGGATTAGAAATACAATCTGCAAATTTTTGAACCCTTATAAATCGTTCCACCGCAATGCGTGAAGCCACAGTGGGGCAAAAAAGATTCTGTGGACCAATCAACCGCTAGCCTATACTTTTGCTTCGATTTAGTCCTTTTTCCTAAATGGAAGATTTTCAATTTTCTAAAAAAATTTTGTGTTTGTATTTTTGTTAACAAATTTGGTTAATTTCTTATTCAACTATTTTTATTTCATCCAATTATTGGAACAATTTTTGTGAATAAATTTGAATTTTGGCCAATTGCAGATAAGACGCTTAGGGTTTTACGGAATCCGTCAGAAATGTCGCTCTGTTAACTCTTTGCTATGATGATGAAAAAATGTTATGCATTGCTGATTATTTGAACCGTTTTTATAAACAAATTCAGAGTTTGTCTATTTTTCAACGAATGGGCTCAATTGTTTCTTGAGGAATCAACTAAAAATATCTCTTTTATAACTCATTGCTACGATACTTTCAAAATCGACAGAAAATAAATTATGTAAATAATTCTTATAAATAACGAAAACATCATGTCACACAGACATCGCAAATATATTGTCAGTTGATTGTGCAGAAAATGCAACCTGTTCTTTGAAAAACAGCCAAACTGTGATTTTGTTTAGAAAAATTGGTTAAAGAATTGCTAAAAAGCACATATTTTCAAATAATCCTAATGAAACATTAATTTCTACTCACATTTATATTTATTTAAACTATGGATGTCAATGAGTTAAGCAGTGGCAATCCCGAAATAAAAATTTTCTTCACTAATTTTGTTATAATGTGATAGAAATTTTTATAGATCATTTTCACTCACTGGCATTTACTTATAGATAGTTATAGCATAGATATAAGATCTTCTTCAATAAATATGAAAATCTTCAGAACAATCTTTAAGAGAAGATCTCTTTGTAATTGAACAAGCTTTCATTGAAACAAAAATACAAATCGAATGAATAGTGTAGGATAGAAATCGATTTGTCCACAGAAACTGTTTATGCCCCAATGTGGCGTAGGCAGGCAGATTCTTTTATCTGCTTCCGAAACAGACTGGCTGGGTTATTGATGAAAGACTAAAGCTTCGAAAACCACAACACGTTGACATTTTAATGTAAATATCAGTTTCATTAAACATTTCGATCCGAACTCAGATCGCAAACATTATATTTTGGTTTTACATGTTTTTTTTTTTAATTAATGTGATCGAGGATTGGAGTTTACATGCTCTACTCTATAATTAAACAAGATTGAGCGGCGGCGACCTACTGGAGTTGCATTAATTTCTTCTGGGGTCAATGGGGTAACCAATCTGCTTTCCATGTTTATTTTTGCCCGTCTTTTATCCTTCTGATTAATATATGTATATATTCCCGCAAGAACATTCCTAGTCTCCAATATTGCAAACACGTCACCATCAAATGTTGATACTACTACTTGTTCTTGGTTTGGTATAAGCCCATACGTGTTCGCTCCTGTTTTTATTCTTAGTCCCACATAGGCAGGAAAAGTGTATTTTCGAAGTTCAAATACCCGTTGTGGACACACATGGGAAAAAAGCCGAATGAATCCAAATTGGTCAAGTGTATATTCACTTTCGTCAGTAGAAATAATCCTTGTAGGAGTAACAATGGACGCTGGGACAAGAGGGCGCCTCGTATGAGGAGTAATGGACCTGGCACGAGGAGACCTAGACCTGACACGAAGAGGAGGCTCAGCAGGAGGAAGAGATCTCTTGTGTGTTTCGTTTTTTTCAGACGAATGAGAAGATTCACCACGAGGAACACAAGGAATAGGGTCGCCATTAGGTAAACATTCGAACGGCGAACTGAACTCTAAATAAGGAAGAGAGAATTCAATTTTTGTATCATTGGTGTTTTATACATATAAAACGCTCATTCTGAAAAGTACACCAAACTCAGTGCAGTTTTGAATTGCAAAAAGAGTGAGCCTCACAGTGGTGGTATTATATATATTATATAATGTTTCCAATAATTTGTTAGATAATTCGAAAGTGTGAAGTTAACTGTACAAGTGTATTAAAAAGCATAATTAACTTGCGGAAAGCCTAACAATATTTTTCAGATTATAGATATATTATATTATTTATTTACCAATAGAATTGAGGATGATTGCGAAGTTGAAGACTAGAGTATAAACGACCCACATTTTTCTCAAGTAGAGGAAGAACTGATTAACCTATTTATGAAGAATTTAGTTGAAGTGTAACGAAAGAATATTCTGGGGCTTGAAAAGAAATGATATACTATATTCTGTAGCCGTTATCATAGAAATAATAGGCATGACGCTTACGCTTCTGAAATATTTACATTTGATTAGAGTCAGTTCCAAGGATGAAAATTTAATGACTTAATTCGTTAAAACTGATGTAACAATCTATAGAATCTTCTAAGTTTCAGGCTAATATTTGAATTATGTACTATCATTTTATATTAGGTAGACAAACTTAACTAATATTTTTTATGATAGACAAGAGATTCTTAAGAAATAAAAAAAAGTTTTTTTTCTTGAAACGTTGGAGCCAAGAGGAGCCAGTTCCTGAAACGACTAAAAGCTTTAGACATATAGTGGAACTTTTTATTAATAAACAATGCGCTAGAAGTTCATGAACTTTTAAGACATTTCATTGAGTGTCTAATTACACTTGCAAGCATACTTCGCAAAATAGAGCCTCACAGGATCAAAGTATATCAAAATCAATTTGGTGTTCTTTTTTCTTTTGATCCAATGGGAATTAGTTTCCGAGATATCGAGGTTTGAGTATTTATGCTCGAGTGCTCGACTCGCGACTGTAAAGCCCCGACCTCGGACATCGCTCTTATGTACATACACACCTCCGGCACTGATTTTGTGACAAAAGGAAATTCATGTCATCACTATCGGTTTTTTACGTAGATTACAAATTTCGAAACGAAAATAATTCATTAGGTCAAGTTTTTCAAGAAAAAAGGGATTAGAAAGTAAAGCAAAACAACTGTTTCTTCCCTTCCTTGAAAAGTTGTTGAACACTAACGAGAAGGAAAAATATTTTACGAGATACCTCAAGTGAAAGCTTGAAGCTTAATATTTGACTTATAGACTCAAAGAAAATAATTCAAGGAATCTGTATTATCATCAGAGAATAAAAGACATTTTAACGTCTTTTTAGGCTAGATGGGAATATGAATTGAGAATTATTTTGATTTCTTTTTCTGAGAAAAAGATCTTTTGCTTCCGCTCCGCTCAAATTCGAACGACAGAAGTTTCGATTGCCGTTCAGGTGCTTTCCCATTAAGCTACTAGAGAGATTGGGAGGAGAACCTTTTTTCAGAAAATACACGCATTATTTTGCAAGGTGATACATATTAAATTTTTCAAGGAATCTGCATTATCATCACAGAATAACAGAAATTATCATAGACTTTTCAGACTAGATTGAAATATAAATTAAAAATTATTTTAATTTATTTTTTTCTGAAAAAAGATCTACTTTCGCTCGGCTGGGAATGGAATGCCAGAACTTCCGATTGCTGGTCGGGTGCTTTCCCATTAGGCCACTAGAGAGATCGAGAGGAGAAACTTTTTTCAGAAAATACACGCATTATTTTGCAAGGTATTACATATTAAATTTTTCAAGGAATCTATATTATCATCAAAGAATAACAGAAATTGTTCACGTCTTCTCAGACTAGATGGAAATATGAAATAAACATTATTTTAAATAATTTTTTTCTGAAGAAAGATCTTCTTCTCTCGCTACGCTGGGAATCGAACCACAGAACTTCCGAATGCCGTTCGGGTACTTTCCCGTTAAGCTACTAGGGAGATCGAGAGAAGAAGTGATCTCTCTAGTAGCATAATGGGAAAGCAGCCGACCGGTAATCGGAAGTTCTGTTCGTTTTTCCGCAACAATGTATGCGAGATCTCGTGGCTACAACGTTTTAAGTGAAGATTCGTTTTTTTTTTATTTTAAAGAATTTCTTTTCTATGGCAAAAAAGATTGGCAGAGTTTGTCTACCTAACATGAAATGGTAGTACATAGTCCAAAGATTTGCCTCAAACTTAGAAGATTAAATAAATTGTGATATAATTATATATAGATAACCTCAGACGACCGATGCTGTATATAGTTATATAATTATGTTTTAACGAATTCACTCATTAAATTTTTATCCTCGAAACTGACTCTAATTGAATGCAAATATCTCAGAAGTACAAACTTAATCCTTGTTATCTGTAAGATAACGGCTACAGAATATACTATGTCATCTCTCTTCAAGCGTCAGAAAATTCTCTTGTTACACTGTTAACCAAATTCTTCATTGATAGATTAATAGGTTTCTCTCTGACTGGAAAAATGAGGACCACTTATACTCTGGTACTCAATTTGACAATCATCCTTAATTCTATTAGCAAACCTAATAATATAAACTATACCTTCAAAAATATTTGGAGGCTTTCCGTTAATTCATTATGATTTTTAATCTTGCGCGATTGAATTAACATTTCTGAATTATCTGACAAATTATTGAAAATATTATACACTACCGCTACTGCGATGCTAATATTTCTTACAACTCAAAACTGCACACTTATTTTGGCATGATAGTGAGGATCGGCGTTTTTTTGTGCACGGAATAATGATTCACCAAAGAGGTCTATTCCTCCCGCTGAGCCTCTTCTTCGTAGCAGGTCCAGGTCTCCTTGTGTCACGTCCACTGCTCCTCCTTCCAGGCGTTTACCAGTTGCCAGGTCTAAAGTTCCTCCGACAAGAATTGTTTGCTCTAACGGATAGCGAAATACACTTGACCAATTTTGATTAATTCGGGTTTTTCCAATGTGAGTCCGCACCGTATGTTCGAAGTTCCAGAATACACATTTTCTGCCGATGTACCACTTAATATCAAAACAGGATGGAATACGTTCGGGCCTATACCAAACCAAAAACAAATTGCATCATCAACATCCGATGCTTACGTCTTCGCAACATTGGCACGGTTACGCAATTGAGCCGAGAAGAAATTCAAAGAACACCAGTAGGTTTCTGTGGACTAATCAGTTTCTATCCTACACTATCCATTCGATTCAGACGTTTTTTTTTTGCTGGAAGCTTTTCAAAATTACAAAAAGATTTTCTAGAGAGTGTTTTAAAGATTTCTGTATTCAATAAAGAAGATTTGATAACTATTCATGAACAAAATTCCTTGTCGATTTTGAAAGTATCGTAGGAAATAGTTACCGAAAAAACATGCATAGTTGATTCCCTAAAAAGTAATCAAGCTTGTGCATTGAAAAATTACAAAACTCTGTATTCGCTTATACAAAAAGTTCTAATAATATCAACGAAGCGTATAATGAAAATTACTTGTTCTAGGTGACCTACATCGGGAGTACAATCTATCATTATAGCATAATACTTCGCTTTTCGAACTTTTATTAGAATTATTTTTAAAATAGGCTCTGCTATTAAATCTATTATCTCCTTTTGAATGCCGTGACCTAAGTAAGTGGGCATCCATTTTTCTTCCTTCGCTTGTGCCCTCCTGAGATGTTCCATCATAACAGGATCAAACTTCGCAATCATTTCAACAGCTTTCAAAAAATTGCCGTCGTTGCTTTCAAATACTTTATCTGAACCTCCACGAATGGCTCAATTTTGCTGAGCTGAAAATTGAGCCACGTGCACTAAACGTTCAACCACCTGCTGCCATTCACGCTTCTCTGCTTCTAAAAATTGTTGATCTAATCTATCTATAGTTTTCCCTGATTTTAAAGCCTTTTCGAAACTCGACCACTGTTGAAAATTTCGAATGTGATTTCTATTTTTTTCGTGCCGCGAGAGATGTTGAGTAGCGTGATGCCAATCCGAATAACCCTCGGCAGTCAATGTTACAAATGGATCTGTACCAAAAATTGAAACAAAACATTCTGTTAGTAGAATCAGAATACACTAACCAAGTTCTTTTGCAGGACTCTCCATTTGCCATCTTACGTGTGTAATAAATATCAGAAAATTATCTTCCTGACGAGTCTGCAGGGTGCACCTTCTTTTTGATTGCTGCTGGCTTGTTCTCTACGAGAGTTGAATTTGATGATTTGACAATGGCACTGGCCAACAGGCAGGATCTCCGCTCAAAATATATGTGATCTTCTCTTTTTCACATTCATGCTGAAAAAATAAGAAATTTTATTGTGAAATAAACGCTGGTCAATTAATAATATCACTGAAGAATTATGAATTCACAAATATAAATCACTTCAATTCTATTTAGGAAAAATAGAGTCAGAAAGTGAAAACAAAAAGAACCGTTTCTTCTCCTTGTTTGAAAAGTTCTTAATCAACAGTGGCAAGGGAAAATATTTTACAAGATAGCTCAAATAAAAGCTTGAAACCTTATCTATGATCCAGATGAAAGAAAATGACGTCCTACGACGCTTTGATAAAAAAAAACAAAGAAAGTTATTATTTGTGTTATTACTATTGACTCCTAGAAAACATCGTTATTAGTAAACTAATTTTGCCTGAAAAATACTTGTCTAACTTTTTATATAATTCCTTTCAATGGAACTCTCTTTTATATTGTAAATAAATTGTTTCTCATGAATATATTTCAACAATTCTGATTGAAAAATCTATGTTATTAATTTTTCAAACAAATCGAAACAAAGCATTTAGAAAAATCGGCTCTCATGGTAATTATCTGAAAGGATGTCACTTTTCATAATTGTCGCTAAAAATATATTTGTATCTGCAATTAACAAAGTACATACCGGCAGAATCTGAACGTGTGGAAGATAGACAGTTGTTTTTAACAGAAGAATTTGATAACGAAGTTCCAAGCATGCAAGTTTTTTTATGGCTAGATGATGTTTTATAATTATAAAATGTATTTTCTCAACTTTATATTGAAAAAAGCATTTTAAATTTGCAACAATACTCAAATCACAAGCCTGATTTTAAATAAATATAATTGCATTTTTCTGGGACGTCGCGTTCAGTACACTGGGGTACGCGAATCGATCTCAAGTTTATTTGTATGTGACATCCTACGTTTTGAATCCTTCGGAACAAATTGAAAAAATGTAAAATTGTGATGCTGCTATGGGCGTGCGATGTCACGGACCGCGTATGTGCTTTCAATGGATATTGCTGACCAATTAAGCGCAGGACCACACATTTTCCAACTACCTTGATGAAAGTGCAACTAAAACTAAAGCTCTTGAAAACGGCAGCTTTATGGAAGTTCGAGGGGGAGGGGGCGGGGGCGGGCAAATCAGACCCATGTTGCGGTATATAAGACCGGAGGTCCGTACCATATCCATTTGGTCCTTATCCAGTTGTCATTCTCATATTTTCATAAATTCCTTAATGACAGTGCGAAAATTTGTTGAAATTTTGACACGTCAAACAATACACATATTGCACACATTGAACAGGCCTAAAAAAGACCTTGCAGTATTTTCGTCATTTTGAAAAAAATACACAGTTGTAAAATTTATGATATGAAAAACTGGATACGAACCATCTTGTTGTTCCCCCTCTCAAGCGTAAAAAAATGTTCGTTCTGTATTAACAACTTTCATAAGGGTGTATAGTGTATACTCACTTAAAAAACCTGGAATTGTCAGGGAATTTTCATTAAAGTCGTGGAATTTTGTCGTGCGAGCCTCAATTTCAGTTTTATAACAAAATGTATAAACACGAGCTTCTATACATTCTTTTGAAAACTATTTACATGTGTTCTACAATTATTATTATTATTAAAGATTAGCAGATCGAACTCGAAAGTTCATTGCCTCATCTACCCGAGACCGCCACACATCAAAATTCTGTGCATCCTCCATCCAGATTAAGTAATCATGTCCTAGTTCTTTTAGATCATCCCTTACATTTTTCTCCCATCTGTTTCTCGGTCTGCCTAGTGGTCTCTTACCAATCACTTTCCCTCTTAAAACTTGCGCCACTATTCTTTCATTTCCCATTCTTGCTACATGCCCCGCCCATCTTAATTTACGCGCTTTCATTACTCTATTAATATTTGCTGACCCGTGCAGAGCATGCAGCTCATCATTATGCAGTTTTCTCCATTCACCTGTCTCTTCGTCCCTTTTTGGACCATAGATTTTTCTATGTACTTTATACTCGAAAACTCTAAACCTATTCTCGTCTCCTTTCGTCAGCGCCCACGTTTCACACCCGTACATGACGACCGGCATTATTATCGCTTTGTAAATTCTCACTTTGATGTTTCTAGATAGCATAATAGCACCCATTTTCAGCGTGCAGCCGCGCGTTGATTTCCGTTTTAATCTTATTTTCGCTAGTTATAATAGACCCCAGGGTATTTAAACTCGCTAACCCTTTCGAATTCCATATTTCCGCACTACTACTTTCCGCAAACTACTTAGTCTGGCCTTCCGACGTTTTTCAAACCAGAGTTTACACTCTTCATCAAACCATGGTTTGCTTTTGGTTACTTTCTTTGAACCTATCGTAAGTTTCGCGGCTGTCTTTATCGCCTTTTTCATATTGCTCCACAGGGTTTCCGGGCCCTCCTCGTAATTATTGTTATCGTATCTCTGTTCTTGGAGAGCGTCGAAAGTATTAGAAATCTCAACTTGATAATTTAATGTTCCTGTTGCTGTTTTGAACTTATCTATATTAAAACGAATGGTTGGCTCTGTGCGGCTTGTTTTGTTACTTAACGCTAGCCTAGATCTTAGTTTTACAATCACGATAAAATGGTCTGAATTTAAATCCGCTCCCCTATACGATCAATTAGAACGTGATCAATCTGATTGTGGGTGATACCATCTGGTGATGTCCAGGTGGCCTTATGTATATTTTTATGCTTGAAATATGTGCTTTTGACAGCGAGGTTCTTTGAAGCTGCAAAGTTTATTACTCTAGTTCCATTATCATTACTGACGTCATGCAAACTTTTTGATCCTATTGTAGGCCTATACATCGGTTCTTTTCCCATTTTTGCTCTGAAATCTCCCAATACTATTTTTGCGTCAAAAGTTGAGAACATTTCAAGAACCTGCTCGATTATTTCGTAAAAAAGATCTTTAGTGTCTTCGTCTTTGTTCTCGATGGGGCAGTGTACGTTGATTAACACCTGTTTGCTGAAAGTACCCTTTAGTACAATATATGATAACCGATCGTTAATGAACTGAATGTCGATAACCGCTTGTGAAATTCGTTTATTAATAAGAAAACCGGTCCCCAGTGTGCGCCCCTTAGCTCCCCCATAGTGGAAAGTATAGTTATCCTTAGAAATTGACGCGAAATCGCCCGGCCAGCAGGTTTCTTGGAGTGCTATTAAGTCAGTTTTATAATCATTTGCTATCTTAATGAGTTCGCTAAATCCGCCAGTATTTAGACTACGCGCGTTTAGAGTTCCCACCCTTAGATTTTTAACTGTAATTTTTTGTTTTTGCAAGTTAGCAATGGTAGTTTCAAGATAATCCGCACGTTAGGATCCTATTCCGATCGTAGGTGAGTCCACTGCCCCAGGAGTGATAACCCCCATACCTCCCTAGGTCTAAGTATGGGAGCTTTCCGACTCTGACAAGTATCATGTCAACTTGTCGTCGGACACATTACAGATCCATCCTCGTATCCTAACATCCCCCTGCAAGGCAGCGCGCCTACTGGCATCAATACCCCTTTTGCCCTATACAGGCGAATCATTCCACACATCCCTTGCGGGCAGTGTCATCGCTGTGGTATCCAATGGGCAGTAGGATTTTTCCCTTACAAGATTTTTAGTTTTGGTTCGGGTAGTGTTTCTAGGTGGATACACGCTGCACCTCAGCTTGCCAGGTCCCACCCATTGCGTATGAACGTGAATGGGTGGGTCCTCCCAAGCCATGGTCGTCGTGTACCTATTTTCTAGCAATGCTGGACCAATGTCTTTGGCTGGGCTCACCACACCCACGACTGGTTCCTATCGGCTGTCCTTGACTGCTTATTCTTGTATTCGCAGTTAACCTTATGTTCAGCCTTACGGGCCGTTCCTCTATCCGCAACCCAAGGACGCGCTGCGTAGTGGTGATAGGAACCCACCGAGCAGTGTATTCTACAATACAAGAAAAAATCCTACTCGTAGATAACAATTTATAGCAAGTATTTTTGAATCGAAATTAGTTTCCCAATAAAATTATTTTCCCAAGTCAATGGTAATTAAATTTAAATTATTCCTTTACTTCCTTATGAGAGCGCTGTAGCCTGTTATTTTTTTCTTAGCGAATCATACATTATAAAGCTCTAAGTTATCTTTTAAGCATTATTGTAAAATTGTTTGCTTTGTCAGAGATAGGAAAAAATTATTGGTTTTTTTTCGTATTCACTTTTTGACCCCATTATTTGACAAACTTGACGTAATAGATTATTTTCATCTCGAAGTTCGTAATCTGCGTGACGATTCTCAATAGTAATGACATCAATTTCTTTTTGTCACAAAACGAGTGTCGGAATGTGTGTATGTACATAAGAGCGAAGTCCGAGGTCCGAGGTCTATAGGGGCGAGTCGAGCACTTGATCATAAATACTTAAACCTCGATATCTCGGGAACTAATGCCCATTAGATCGAAAAAAATATGCAACCAAATGGATTTTGATATACTTGGACCCTGTGGGACTCCATCTCGCGACCTATCCTAGTAAGTTTAATTACACACTAAATGAAATGTCCTAGAAGTTCGTGAATTCCTAGCGCATTGTGTATCAATCAAAAGTTACAATATATGTCTAAAACTTTGAGACATTTCAGGAACTGCGCAAGCACTTTACACAGTCGGTTTAATAGACCTTTTTTAGACCTTGATGTTTATTGTCTTTTAAATAATTATTATTTCCAAGCAAGGAAAGATTCTTAGGAAGCAATTGTAATAAAATTTGATGAATATAATTAGAAATATCTGAATAACAAACTCGCCATCTCACTGCTTTTCTTATCACGCATGAAAATATACTTGGATACGCTTTCTTGGCATACGTTGTAAAAATTGTATTTGCGTAAAATATAATTAAGAGACACCTAATAAGTAGTCTCATATTTACCCACGATTGAAGTGTGAAAGACCAGACGATTATTTTGTTACACTGTTACACTATTGATAATAGAAATATCAGTTTTCAATTAACTTCAACAGAATGAGAATCGTTTACACTCTGGTCTTCAACTTGACAATCATCCTTTATGCTATTGGTGAATACAATAATACTAACCGCTTTCAAATTATCTAGTAAGTTATTGAAAATATCATAAAATACCACCACTGCAAGGCTAATTTTGGTTACAACTTAAAACTGCACACTGATTTTGGTACACATTTGAGGATTGGCGTTTTTTTTTAGATATTATTATATCTAAAAAAAAACTGTTAAAAAAAAAACTGTTGAAAATGTTTAAAAATTTTAATCCTCCCTTTCTCACTGTAGATTTAGGTTCATCATTCGAATGTCTACCTAATGGCGAACCTATTCCTGGTGTTCCTCGTGGTGGACCTTCTCATTCTTCTGGAAGGAATAATTCAACTGAGAGGTCTCTAACGCCTGCCGAACCTCCAGTTCATAGCAGGTCCAGGTCTCCTCCTGTCAGAAGTTCACCTGTTGCAAGGTATACGGTTCCTCCTACGAGGATTGTTTGTTCTAACGGACGTGGATATACACTCGACCAATCTAGATTTATTCGGGTTTTTCCCCATGTGAATCCGCACCGGATATTCGAAGTCCGAGAATACACTTTTCCTGCCGACGTACCACTTAGAATACAGACAAGAAGGAAGACGTTTGGGCCTATGCCAAATCAAAAACAAATTGTATTATCAACATCCGATGCCGATGTCTTCGCAATATTGGAGACTTCTAATGTTCTCGCTGGAATATATACATATTTTGGTAAGCAGGCAAAACGAGTGAAAATAAACATGGTAAGCGGCCAGATTACGCAATTGAGTCGAGAAGAAATCGATGGAACTCCAGTAGGTGCTCACCGCCTAATCAACTTGAATTATAGAGTAGAGCATGTAAACTCTAATCCTCCATACGTTGATTAAAAAAAACATTTAAACATTTAATATCAACGTGTTATTGTTTTCGAGGCTTTAATTCTTTGGCAATGCCCCAGCTCATCTTAGTCGGAAGTAGATAAAAAATGCTGCACTCCTCCGCCGCACTGGGGCAAAAAAGTTTCTGCGGACAAGTCAATTTTTATCCTACATTATTCATTCGATTCGGACATTTTTTTAATGAAAGCCCTTCGAATAACAAAAAGATTTTTTCTAAATTGTTTTAAGGATCTTCATATTTACTGAATCTATGGATAAATTACAGTGAGTCAGAATAATTTAATAAATTTGTATTATGTTATGAGAAAATTATTCAGACAAATTTGTTTTGCGGGATTGCTACTATTTAGCTCATTGAGGTCTAGAGTTGGGGTACATATAAATATAAGAGGAGTGAATATTTCATCATAATTGATAAAAAATAGATGCTTTCTCGCAATTTTATAAACCATTTTTGTAAACCAATTTACAGTTTGGGTATTTCTCAAGGAATTATCACACTAAAAAGTCACCGGAACGACATTTTTAGTTGATTTCGTAAAAAAATTAAGCGTTTTCTTTTCAAAATAGCCAAAATCTGAATTTGATCGAAAGAATTGTACACTTGGGACAACAAAGAATTGTTCTTCAAATTTCAATTTTTGAAATTTCAGTAGTTCAATTAGAGAGAAGTCAGTCATTAACGATTAGTAGAAAAAGCTACTGATTCGTTTAGACCGGAAATGTGATAATTCGACTAGCCCAATTATTCTCTAATTAGATTCATGCAAACTTCTACTAATTCCAAGGTAAAAAACTACTAATTGATCAGTGAAAATATACTCATTTATTTAGGTCTGTATATATTGATTGAAGTAGGTTATAGAAATAAGAAACGTCTAAACGCAATAATTTCAATATAAGAACACGATTATGTAACATTTACAACCAGTTAAGCGAAAAAATATCAAATATGCACACACTTAACCTTTACTTGCCACTGTGGGGTGGATTACACCCCAGGCTTTTTTCTTAATTTTAAGTACCTAAACGTGAAGGAAATCGAGGGGTGTCAAACACCCCAGTATGGCAAGTATGATCGGAATTGATTTTTCGGGTTAAAGTTTTTTACAAGTATATTTTTATTCCAGAGTGAAGAATATAGTAATAAAATATGTGATTTTAGCCTTGCGTGAAATGTACACAGGGCTAATTCTCGCACATGTATCGAACGGTATTTTTTTATTCGACGCGTGCAAAGCTTGATTTAGCATACGCTAGCGTGCGCAATATCGAGCTTTCCGCAAGGCGTGTCAAAAATTACTATTATACTTCAAATTGATTAGCTTTTTTCAGAATAATGTTTCTCATCATTTTTAGTAAAAATAATGTGAGAATTTCTTTTTTTTTCATAAATAAAATATAATTTTTTGGCAAAAATGCATAACTAATTTTTCCGTAAAATTTCGTCCTTCATTCCTCATAATAAATACCTGTTTTGGTCGATCCTGCAAACTAATATTTTTTTTCTTATAGTGACACATTATTAGAAAACTCAGCTGAAATTTGAGCCCTTGATATTGAAAAATATAAGAAATATGCATTTTTTGGTGAAAATTGTCACTTTTTCATTTTTTTTGCTTCTACACATTTTTTAGTGTACTTAAATTTAATTTTTGGCTATAGAACCTATATGATCTTTTGAAGTAAATTTTTCAGAAGTTCTGTACTAATTTTTAAAGAAGAATATCCAATAGTTAATTTTTATTACAGTTTTTATGGCTGTAGTGGCCGACACCCCAGCGTGGCAAGCGTGTTACTCCGCGGAGGTGTGACAAGCAAGGGTTAATCTATTTTTCGTTATCTGATTCGCGATAAAAAAAAATCCCTTCAATTCGTATGCGGTGTTTACTCACAGAATCACAGACAAGCAGAACCACAGGAAAAATCTAACAACACTAAGGACAATATCGATGATGACAATACAAGTTAAAACTCAAAAGCAATTATCGCAATTTCCTTTCTACCATTGGCGAGAAAATCCGAGTCCTCTGGCTTTGCCGTTAAAAATTGAGTGAAGAAAAAATGCCACAACATTCTGAACTTAAAATTGATCATTCATTTATTGAGCTGCCATTTTTTCTTCACTTATTTTGTTAACTTCAAAGCCAGAGGACTCGAATTTTCGCGCCGATAGTAGGCCAAATATCACATAACATAAAAAGACTTCTAAATGAAACTGGTAATGTTAGAACTGTTTTAAGGATTGATACTAAACTTGACAAATTGGTTAAATTAGGAAGTAACAAACTCAAAACCTTGGACCAAATTCAATTCTGAATTTCCGGTCGTGGAGGAAAAGCATTCATTCGCCACTCCAAACGTCCGCTCCAAATCCGAGTCAAAAACATAAGAATAACATCAGGTTAGATGAAAACTATCATAAGGCTATAATTGAGCACCTAAGAAGAAAAAAGAACACAAGAACACCAAGGCGACTCTAATTTTATAAAATTGAATAAGGTAGGTACATTGTTGAATTTATAACTAAACAACAGATTCTCTAAATTAATCTCAAACACCAATACCATAAATTTTAATTGAAACAAAGATATTATTAAGAAAAAACTGCCACAAAAATAGTACTTTGCAATTGTTACTGACGTTGAGCCTTTTTACACCTACGTATCGCTCTTCGACGTGTTGCATTGCGATTCTTAATGTCTGCGTTAAAAAGTTTCCAAGATGGAGACGGGGCATACCGTTTCGTTTTCACCAAAAATTGCTTGCCTTTCATCACAGCTTAAGCAATAGTTTCACTACAAAAATACGAAATACAAATCTTTCTACAGGTATGAAATTAATTTCTTAGTGATTCTTGTATTAAATTTTCTGTTTGCACTACATTTACACTATTACGTATTTTGATACTAACCTATTATATGTTTTCTAGCGCTACCTAATAAGATTTTTCTGTCCTTCTAAAGAAGTAGAACTCACACAGAAATAAAATTGCACGGAATCATTTTAAACTGTTTTATGGTATTCTTTTCTTATATTCTTATGTATTCTGTTTATCACATTATATTGCTCCGTTCTTACAAGTTTATTACTTTTTTATACAGATTTGATGAGACAAACCAGATATGCTCTCGAAACGTAGTCGATTTGATTTTGCTTTTTGAATAAATTTCAACTATTAGTCTGAGAGATGTCGTATTTACTAGGTTCTGTTACCTAAATTTATAAATTATAAATTAACACAGATGCCAAGTTACTCATCTAAAGCAAAGGAGGGAGTCATCAGATCGTATTTTCGGAGCCGAAAAGACTTGCCAGACTTCAAAAACAAATTTCAATTTTATACATAAGAAAATATCACCTAACGTAAATCAAGCAGATGACTGTATTACATTTTCTTGTGTTTCAGTAAGTTTCTGAACGTAAATGTTATACTTGTACATACCAGATACTAATAAAGTAGTATGTACTTTTATTACTAGCCCTAGTCTTTTTTCGGTACTATGACTTGAGTATGTAAACTTGAATTTTGGATGAATATAATACTTCATAGAAACTCATATCGCTTCAGTATACATCTTCCACCATTCACCCGAATAAAAAAAAATTATTCGCCAGAAAATAGCGAAGAGAATGAAATTTTCCGTGAATTTGATCATTTTCAGTACTTTAACTTGGATTTGGGAACATAAGATAACTTTTGATAAGGTTTATACTATTCAGGAACTTATATCATTAGAGTATATACATTTTATTATCGAACTGATTCAAGAAAAACAAATATTGTTACAAACATAACGAGAAACATAAAATTTTCCGTGATTTTTACCATTTTCTGCATTTTAACTTCAGTGTACGAACATAAGGTGTGTTTCTATACGGTCTGTTCGCATAGGCATTTCTATAATACAACTGTTGGGATTTAACTGAATTTAAAGAAAATAGCCGTTAACCTAGAAATAAACAGTAAAATGCCATTTTTCGGTACATTAACTTGAGTTCGCGAACATCAGATATCGTTTGATGAGATCTATACTACAATGGCACTTATATCATCATAGTATACAACTTTTCACGTTCACTTGGATGATAAAAAAAAATTATTGCTTCCTATAAATTCTTCCTTGGTTTTAAACAATATAAATATCTAAAAACAAATAGAGCATAGGGTTAAGTGATGATTACTTGAAATTGGATTATTTGAACTTTATTACACTATGTGCCTGAGAGAATGTAAGTCATTTCACACAATGGCTTGAATAGTTGGGCAAATGGGGAAGGTTTGATCTACTACAATCACTGCCTGAAGGTTCTGAATATTTATTAGACGGATAGTGTCACTGTCGATTATTTCAAAATTCACTAGCAGTTGACCTAGACCTAGATATGACTAATCACAGTAAGAGGCTATGACATATACACTTCGTAAATTAAGATATTGTAAGTTTTGGCAAATTATAGCGTTGTGGCAAAATGTTAAGAAACAAATAATTTTTTAATATTAAAAAATCATGTGCAATTAAAATGTTCTCTTTCATCAATAATTTTCAGCAAAATTTACGAACCAATGTTATCATAAAATTTTTTTTTTAATTTCTAAAGAATGTCTTACTTATGGCAAAAAATATTATTTGAGTTTGTCTAGCTAACATGAAATGGTAATACATATTTCAAAGATTTTCCTCAAACTTAGAAGATTATATAAATTGTGATATAATTATATATAGATAACCTCAGGCGACCGATGCTGCATATAGTTCTATGATTATATGTTATATAATTATGTTTTAACGAATTCACTCAATAAATTTTTATCCTTGAGACTGACTCTAATTGAACGCAAATTTCTCAGAAGTACAAGCGTAATGCTTGTTATCTGTAAGATAACGGCTACAGAATATATAGTATGTCATCTCTCTTCAAGCACCAGAAAATTCTCTTGTTACACTGTTAACCAAATTCTTCATTGATAGATTAATAAGTTTTTCTCTGACTGGAAAAGTGAGGATCATTTATACTCTGCTACTCAATTCGACAATTATTTTTAATTATATTAGTAAACCTAATAATAAAAACTATGACTTCAAAAATATTTGAAAGCGTTCCGAAAATTCATTCTGATTTTCAATCTTGCGCGATTGAATTAACATTTTCAAATTATCTAATAAATTATCGAAAATATACACTACCGCCACTGCAATGCTAATATTACTTACAAATCAAAACTGCACACTGATTTTGGCACAATCGTGAGGATCGGCCTTTTTTTGTGCACGAAATACTAATGTCGAAAAAATGTAATCCTCCCTTTCTTACTGTAGAATTGAGTTCACCATTCCAATGTTTACCTAATGGCGAACCTATTCCTTTTATTTCTCGTGGTGCACCTTCTTATTGTTCTGAAAAAAATGATTCAACAAAAACGTCTATTCCTCCCGCCGCGCCTCTTCTTCGTAGCAGGTCCAGGTCTCCTTGTGCCACGTCCACTGCTCCTCCTGCCAGGCGTTTACCTGTTTCCAGGTCTATAATTCCTCCGACAAGAATTGTTTGTTCTAACGGATAAGAATATACACTTGACCAATTTAGATTTATTCCGTTTTTTTCAAATGTGAGTCCGCACCGTATATTCGAAGTTCGAGCCTATACCTACAAATTGTATTATAAACATCCGATGCTGATGTCTTCGCAATATTGAAGACTTCTAATTTTCTTGCTGGATTATATACATATTCTCGTAAGCATGCAAAACGGATGAAAATAATTACGGAAAGCGCACTGTAAAAACTAGGATTCGATTTAGAACTTAATTCGGTATTAAAACAGTTCACGCAACAAAACAATCCCACTTCAGTTTGATCCGCCAATCTAATAAAATAAGGTCAATTTGTGGATTGAAATAGGCGCGAAATGAGGATCACCTGTCAATCACTAAATCTGATAAAACAAATTCTAATCTGTCAAGTTTAGAAAACAACGTAACCCATAGGGCTGAAGTTTGCGACGTCTGAGTGTGACGGTTCGACACTAATTTTTACGAATTTTTAATTTCATCAATTTTTCGTTTCTTGTAAGAGTGAAGTTTGGAACAATTAAAACAATGCACCCTCTGAATCAATTCAGTTCGCTATCTCGGATCATTTATCAATCTGAAGTTAGCAAACTAAACAAGACAGAAACTGGTACTAAAATAAGACTATTTATGAGATCATATTAGAATGCCCAAAAAAGGATCCCAGATGAAAATGAATGCCTAGTTTTTACTGTGCGTACACCCAGACACGAATCCAGAGGGGGGGCCACGGCAGCTTGCCCCCCCCCCCCAAAGCCCAGACCCGAATTTTTCAAATGAGATAATTGAAGTTTACTATCCCACCAAAAAGAAACTAATTCATGAGGATTGCGACGAGTTAACATGCTTAAATTCGCTTGAATTCTGCTTTCTGATTCGTTGAAACGAACTGAGCCAGCGCGAATTGAATGCTTGTCAATTTGCCTTAATTCGTGGTCAAGGTAATTTCGAAAAAAATTAATAAAAATTGCATGCATCGAGTCTCGAACCAGCGATCCCAAGTGTGTAAGTCCAGAGGACAACACTGAGCTACAGAAAACATTAATATATATTAACAACAAATCCTATATGCGCCCACGCTTGAGTTATACCTTAAGAATTCGATTGAATAGGCCAGTTTTTATGTGTATCCGCGCTGCGAATTCTGGCGAATTGGAGCTTGACTTAAAATCTAGCGGATTAAAATGAATTGGCCGACACTGGAATTGTTGACACTTTCAAATGAATAAGGTCCCCTAAAATATTTTTGCTGAATTCAGACGAATAGGATATTTGAAGACTATATTACTCTTCACGAATTTACACACATAAAAAGCAAGAAAATTGTCATCACGATTACTGGGACTAAGGTCACGATTACTGGGATGTCTACCTTGACTGCATAAATTAAAAAATGGGAAAATTAGTGTAATTAAAAAAAAACTAAAACATAAGGTGTCAAAATACCTTTAAAAAGAAGTCAAAGACTTCTCAGAAAGCTTGCTATTTTGAAATTTATCAATATTTTTAAAAACATTAAAATGTGTTTGATATATTGAACAGAAATTTCACAGAAAAAACAAAGTGTGAATCTAACGCTAATTTCAGGGTACCATTTCCCTTCAAAAAAAATTAGTCTTGGAAATGTGAATGGTACCACTACAAAAGGTATCGTTTCCCTTGGATTTGGAGTATGAAAAGTCACCTGTAGTCAATTGTTTTTACAGTTTTTGTGGCAAAAACAATAAGTGATAGTTTCGTAGCCCAATTCGGAGCGAGATGGAACCCCATGTTAAGATTAGGTGCAGCAAAATTTATCCCAGAGTTTTTATTGTGTTAATTTAAAGACTTCAATGTCCGGGAAACCAGGAGATGATCAGAATTTTTTGAGAGAGGGAAATAACAGTAAATTTATTTTTTGACCGGTATTTTTACAAGTTTTTCAAACAAAAACCTATCCAATCACTTGAAATATCACAAATTTCATGTCACAAGATATATAATGCAATTCTACATAAGTTTCATTTCAACTTTTTTTTAAATGCTAAGTTCAGTTGTTAACTTTTTGAATTATGAAATCATTCAGTTTGCAATGTGGAATTCGAAAATCTTTTACGATCCAAATTTTCCATTTTACATCTTTATTTTTAAGGGTACATTTTCAATTAAAAGAATGTTGAAAGGCAGTTTTGAAGACTTACACAATACACGATTAATATCTTTCGAAACTGAAAATTTTCGACAAAAAATGTTTCAAGTTGATCAACTGTAAATATAAATTAAGTAATGATTTTAAAAATTAAACTGTAGTTCGTGTATTCGCAATTGAACAATAATTGATTGATTTTATAGCACGATTCTGAATCTGATGAAATTAAACAATTTACAGATTTTGACGTTAAAAATTAAACTGTTTCAATTCGAAAGCCGTAGTAGTTAACAAAATGTAAACTTCCGATTGAAACTTTATAAATTATCTGCTGTTTCAGTTTAAAATATACCATTTTTAACAACTTCAATTATGAAAATTATTAATTAAAAAAAAAGAACAATTTTTTGATAGTCATCAAAGTTTGACTGTTTATTTAAAATGAACAATTATAAATGAAATACTGAAATCCGAACAATTTGAAACTGAATTGTTTGAAACAGAAAGCCTTGAATCGTTAAAATTTCGGAGAGCTAAACGATACAATGTTAATTTTAATTGTTCTAATTTGAAATTTTGTATTTGCAAGTGGAAATGTTGAATATTGATGTGTAAATAACAAATAAAAATGTATCCATTCAGAAAATATTCGAGTAAGTTGAGGAGATATATTTAGAAGTTTTTAAATAAAATTTTTAAGCTTTTAAGGATTTTGTAAGGTCTTCAGATAATACAAATATTGTCTTAAGATTCGTGGGAAAATGTTCGAATGATTTTTATTTTGAAAAATTAATTTCAACAGAATATTTAAAAATATTTCAAAACGGACGCAAATTTTGGTAAACAAATAAAAATTGAACAGTTATAAATTTGGAAAAAATTGATTCTCCAGTAAAAAAAACATATTTTTAAGAGAACGTTTTAAAAGATTTCAAAACAAATTTTAATGTATAAATAACAATTTCATAATCATTCATTCAAAGCGATTTAAACTTAAAATAATTCAACTTCTAATTTAAAAAGTGTTCAATTGAAAAAAAATTATAATTTTTCAATTTTTAATTTTTCTAACTTAAAATTGCATAAAATGATATAACTTTGAAGATTTATGTATTTGTTGATTCATTTTTCAATTTAGATCATTGAAATTAATGGAGTAAATTTATAATTAATACCAATTTTGATTCGTTAACACGACTACTTCAGACAAATAATTTTTAAGAAAAAGAAAAAATCTGCCTCAGCCAGGATTTCAACCGGGAATATGAATATCGCAAAGAGTGGAAATATACGCCTAAATTTTGCTCTTTAAAAATAATCGTTTTATACTTTATGCTTGACTTCGAAAATTTTATGAGTATTTTATACTTGTTGTCAACGGCGATACCAGGCTGAAAACACCAGTTCCCGTTAGATCACTGAAGTTAAGCAGCGTTGGGCGCAGTTAGTACTTGGATGGGGTGACCGTTCGGGGAATACTGCGTGTTGTTGACCCGTCGTGGGTGTGGTGGACCCACACTGGTAGTATTTATCCACCTAGAAACACTACCCGAATCGGGTAGTGAGGCAATGAACTTTCGAGTTCGAAATGCTAATCAATTTTTTTTTTTTTTTTTATACTTGTTAAATAATGATTATACCATGACATGCAAGACGCAGCTTGTAAATATAAAAACATGGTTTTTATTGAAACATTTGTTTATTATGTGTATAAAATTTGTGAATAATATATTTATATAATTTCTAATAAACATTCAAAGCAAATAAATAACTTTAAAATGATTATTACCTTCTCCCCCTCCCCCTTAAGAGTAGAGGGGAAGGGTAATTATTGGATGGCCCCCCCCTAGAGCCCTTCTCTGGATCCGCGCCTGCGTACACCAGTAGGTTCCCGCCACCCAGTCAACTTGAATTATATAGTAGAGCATGTATAATCTAATCCTCCTTACGCTATTTGAAGAAAAAAACATGTAAAACTGAGATATAATGGTTGCGATCCAATTTTGGATCAAAATGTTTCATTTAACTGGTAATTACATTACAAAGTCAAAGTGTTATGGTTCTCGCGGACGTAAACTTTTGTAAATGCCCGAACTAGTCTTTTTCGGAAGCAGATAAAAAAATCTGCCCTCTCCACCACAGTAGGGCAAAGAAGTGTTTCTGTGGACTAATCAGTTTTTATCCTACACTTTCCATTCGATTTAGACTTTTATATTTTGCTGGAAGCTTTTCAAAGTTACAAAAACATTTTTCTAGAGAGTGTTTGAAAGATTTCTGTATTTGATAACGAAGCTTTGAGCTCTATGCTAATTATCTATAAATAATCTTCAGCGAGCGAGAGTAATTTAAAAAAATTTGTATTAAGTTATAAGAAAATTAATGAAGAAAATTTGCTTACCGGGATTGCCACTGTTTAGCTTATCGACATCCAGACTTTGGGTACATATAAATGTGAGGGAAATAATTTTTTTCTTCAGGATTAATGAAAAATAGATGGTTATTAGCAATTCGTTAAACAAATTTCATAAACAAAATTTCTTGTCGATTTTGAAAGTATCGTAGCAGAGAGTTATCGAAAAACATCCATAGTTGATTCCCTAAAAAGTAATTAAGCTTGTTTATTGGAAAATAACAAAACTCTGTATTTGGTTATGCAAATTGTTCCAATCATTCATAATTCTTGTGTGTTTTGTGCATTATCATAGATCGACTCCATTTCAATTCAGGCGGCCTCTACACTTGAAGTCGCAGAATCTCTCGGGGACAGACTATGTTTTTTTTAGAGAACATTAGGTAATACGTATTTTTGCGATTTGTGAGGAAAAATTCTCTACAAACTTATACGTATTTGAATTTTTTGCTTTGTTTTTCAAAGAAATCCCAGTTTTTTCTTTGAACTTATATAACTTTTGACCTGATTTAGATATTCATGATTTCCTCTCAGCTTTTGGTGAAGTTTATCACCTTTCTTCAAAATCCACGAGATAATTAAGAAAATGTTCAAAATTCACAAAATGGCGGCAGTTTTTCTGAAAATCTTAAAAGTCAATTTTCTGAAAAAACCCACACTTGTATTTTTTCCAATTTTTGTTTAAATTTGTACTATCATAAGGAAAATACCTTGTGAGTTTTATGCGGGCTAAATAACTTCTGTGGCCAAGAGAATTTTTTTCATAAAATCAAATTTCCGTATTTTTCTTGCAAACAAAATAAAGAAAAAATGGCAAGAAATATTCAAGTGTAGCACCTGCCTGATTTGAAATGAATTCGGTCCATAGCAGAATGTTATCGAAACGAATGATTTAGTAGGTTTCATAAAAATCGTGAGAGTTCTCTTTGAAAATAACAGAAATCTTAATTTGTTTGTAAAGATTGTTGTCAACATATGATAATTATATAATAATGGGAGTACTCGTATAATAATCGTATAAGAATTTTGAAAAATGCTCAAGTTGTTCTCCTCGTAACAAGTTTGAAGTATGCCGTCTCAGCGTGTAGTTCGACAATGATCTTTCCGTTTTAACTCCAAATAAAATATAAGTCCCTCATTCACTCAGTTTGTTTTTTGCGACCTTTTTATTTGTATTGCCAATCTGCAGGAGGATGGCGCTCTCCTCAGTATACAACACAAACTTCCCATACTTCTCTAATGCATAACCGCACACTGTTGGGACTGAAATAAGTGACACATCACCTTATGACGAATTGGCTACTTATTTTGGACATGATTTTATACACACGGAATACATTTCTCCATTGGTGTATATGATTTTTTGGAAAAGGAACTGCTAGCAACAATGCGTGTAAGGATGCCAGATATTTTATGTGTACCTGAAACAAATAAAAAGTGGTGTGACACGAAAAAGATATACATATAATAGAATGATATCAACTGACTCGGACTATGGTCAGGAATAGATAATGAATCACACGGTAGACAATGAGTTGGTCTGATCATGAATGGGCGGGAGAGCAAAACAACATGTCAAAAAGTATAAATGTTTATCTCCCAGATTGTTGTTGTGGTTAGAGTAGTGAAGTAAAAGACGCTTTCTGGGACTTCTTAAATGATATTCTAGATGCTTGCGGTCGTGGGGAAAGAATCATTCTACTCGCAAATATGAATGGCTGGGTTATATAGTGAAACGCGAAGGTATGGACGGGGTGCTAGGTCATTTCGCAGATCAAAAAATGAATGGTGATGGAGATGAATTAGTTACATTGCAGTGAGAAAATGACTATCGTTACTATAGAGTTTTTTTACGCAGATTACGAATCTCAAAACTAACAGTTGCTTCTCCGTGTTTGAAAAATTCTTAATCAACAGTGGCAAGGGAAAATATTTCACAAGAAAACTCAAATAAAAGCTTGAATCCTTATCTATGATCCAGATAAAAGAAAATGACTACTACTACTACTAGAAAATGACGTTCTACGACGTTTTGATAAAAGAAAAGAATGTAATTATTTACGTTATTACTATTGACTTCTAGAAAACATTGTTATTAGTAAACTAATTTTGCCTGAAAAGTACTTTTTTAATTTTTTACATAATTCCTTTCAAAGGAACTCTCTTTTATATTGTAAATAAGTTGTTTCTAATAAATATTTTTCAACAATTCTGATTAAAACATCTATGTTATGAATTTTTCAAACAAATCGAAACACAAACATTTAGAAAAATCGGCTCTCATGTTAATTATATGGAAGGGTGTTACTTTTCATAGGTGTCGCGGAGAATAGATTTGTATCTACAATTAACAATGTACATACTGGAAGAATTTGAACGTGTGGAAGATAGACCGTTCTTTTTAACAGAAGAATTTGATGACGAAGTTCCATTCATGCAAGTTTCTTTATAGTTAGATGATTTTTTATAATTATAAAATGTATTTTCTCAACTTTATATTGTAAAAAGCATTTTAAATTTGAAACAATACTCAAATCACAAGCCTGATGTAAATAAATATAATTGCATTTTTCTGGGGCGTCGAGTTCAGTACTCCGGGGTACGCGAATCGAGTTCAAGTTTTTTTGTATGTGACATCCTACGTTTTGAATCCTTCCGAAGAAATCGAAAAAATGTAAAATTGTGATGCTACTGTGAACGTGCGATCTCACGGACCGCGTATGTGCTTTCAATGGATATTGCTGACCAATTAAGCGCAGGACCACACGTTTTCCACTTACCTTGGTGAAAGTGCAACTAAAACTAAAGCTACTGAAAACGGCAAGCTTTATGGAAGTTCGAGGGGGGGGGGGGCAAATCAGACCCATGCTGCGGTCTGTGAGACCGCAGGTCCATACTTAAAGCTCAAAATTATGAGAATAAAAACTGGACGAGCAACTGAATAAAAACACTGTAATTAATCGCCAAGTACTAATTTTATCATTTTTTGTAAATTTTCTAAAGTGTAGTACATAGAAATAATCTTACTTTTTGTCCTTACCTAGTTTTCATTCTCATATTTTCATGAATTCCTTAATGACAGAGCGAAAATTTGTTGAAATTTTGGCACATCAAACAATACACATATTGCACATATTCAACAGGCCTAAAAATGTCCTTACAATATTTTCGTCATTTTGAAAAGAATACACAGTTGTAAAATTTGTGATATGGAAAACTGGATAAGAACCATTTTGTTGTTCCCCCTTTCAAGCGTAAAAAAAATGTTTGTTCTGTATTAACAACTTTCATAAGGGTGTATAGTGTATACTCACTTGAAATACCTGGAATTGTCAGGAAATTTGTATTAAAGTCGTTGTTGCATTCTTTTGAAAACTATTTACATGTTTTCTACAATACGAAAAATAATTCTTTCCTTAGATAACAAATTATAGCAAGTATTTTTGAACCAAAATTAGTTCCCCAATAAAATTCCTTCTCCAAGTCAGTGGTTATTAAGTGTATATTATTCCTTCCCTTCCTTATTACAGCCCTGTAGCCTGTTATTTTTTTCTGTTATTTTTTTCATAGCGAATCACATATAAAGCTCTAAGTTATCTTTTGAGCTATATTGTAAAATTGTTTGCCTTGCCACAGAAAGAAAAAAAATTATTGTTTTTTTTCGTATTCACTTTTTGACCCCATTATTTTAAAAACTTGACGTAATGGATTATTTTCATCTCGAAGTTCGTAATGTGCGTGAAAATTCCCAGTAGTAATGACATCAATTTCTTCTTGTCACAAAATCAGTGTCGGACTGTGTGTATGCACACAAGAACAATGTCCGCGGTCCGGGGTCTACAGTGTCGAGTCGAGCACTCGATCATAAATACTCAAACCTCGATATCTCGGGAACTAATGCCCATTAAATCGAAAAAAAATATGCAACCAAATGGATTTTGATATACTTGGACCCTGTGGGACTCCATCTCGCGACCTGTCCTTGTAAGTGTAATTAGATACTGAGTGAAATGTCCTAGAAGTTCGTGAATTCCTAGCGCATTGTGTATTAATCAAAAGCTACACTATATGTCTAAAACTTTGAGTCATTTCAGGAACTGCGCAAGCACTCTAGACAGTCAGTTTAATAGACCTTTTTTAGACCTTGATGTTGATTGTCTTTTAAATAATAATTATTTCCAAGCAAGGAAAGATTCTTAGGAAGCAATTGTAATAAAATTTGATAAATATAATTAGAAATATCCGAATAACAGACTCGCAATCTCACTGATTTTCTTATCACGTATGAAAATATACTTGGATACGCTTTCTTGGCACACATTGTAAAAATTGTATTCGCTTAGCAAATAATCAAGAGACACCTAATAAGTAGTCTCATATTTACCCACGATTGAAGTGTGATAGACCAAGCGATTATTTTGTTACACTGTTACACTATTGATAATAGAATTATCAGTTTTCAATCAACTTCAACAGAATGAGAATCGTTTACACTCTGGTCTTAAACTTAACAATTATCATTTATGCAATTGGTGAATACAATAATATAATATATCTATATTTGAGGATTGGCGTTTTCTTTTAGATATAATACTAATGTTTAAAAAATTTAATCCTCCTCTCTCGCTGTAGAGTTAAGTTCATCATTCGAATGTCTACCCAATGGCGAACCTATTCCTGGTGTTCCTCGTGGTGGACCTTCTCATTCTTCAGGAAGGAATAATTCACCTGAGAGGTCTCTTGCTCCTGCCGAACCTCCACTTCATATCAGGTCCAGGTCTCCTACTGTCAGACGTTCACCTGTTGCCAGGTATATGGTTCCTCCTACGAGGATTGTTTGTTCTAACGGTTGTGGATATACACTTGACCAATCTAGATTTATTCGGTTTTTTTCCAATGTGAATCCGCACCGGATATTCGAAGTTCGAGAATACATTTTTCCTGCCGACGTACCACTTAGAATACAAACAAGCAGGAATACGTTTGGGCCTATGCCAAATCAAAAACAAATTGTATTATCAACATCCGATGCTGATGTCTTCGCAATATTGGAGACTTCTAATGTTCTTGCTGGATTATATACATATTTTGGTAAACAGGCAAAACGAGTGAAAATAAACATGGGAAGCGGCAAGATTACGCGATTGAGCCGAGAAGAAATCGATTGCACTCCAGTAGGTGCTCGCCGCCAAATCAACTTGAATTTTAGAGTAGAGCGTGTAAACTCTGATCCTCCGCACGTTGATTAAAAAAAGCATTTAATATCAACGTGTTATTGTTTTCGAGGCTTTAATTCTTTGTAAATGCTCCAGCTCATCTTAGTCGAAAGCAGATTAAAAACTCTGCGTGCCTCCGCCGCACTGGGGCAAAAAAGTTTCTGTAGACAAGTCAATTTTTATCCTACATTATTCATTCGATTTGGACATTTTTCAATGAAAGCCTTTCGAATCACAAAAAGATTTTTTCTAAATTGTTTTAAAGATCTTTATATTTACTTAATCTATGGATAAATTTCAGTTAGTGAGAATAATTTAATAAATTTGTATTATGCTATGAGAAAATTATTCAATCAAATTTGTTTTTCGGGATTGCTTCTGTTTAGCTTATTGAGGTCCAGAGTTGGGGTACATATAAATATAAGAGGAGTGAATGTTTTATTAAGATTAATCAAAAATAGATGTTTTTTCGCAATTTTATAAAAAAAGCCAAAATCTGAATTCGATCGAAAGAATTGTACACTTGGAAAAACAAAGAATTGTTCTCCAAGTTTTAATTTTTGAAATTTCACTAGTTCAATTAGAGAGAAGTCAGTCATTAACGATTAGAAGAAAAAAGCTACTGATTCGTTTAGACCGGAAATGTGATAATTCGACTAGCCCAATTATTCTCTAATTAGATTCATGCAAACTTCTACTAATTCCAAGGTAAAAAACTACTAATTGATCAGTGAAAATATACTCATTTATTTAGGTCTGTATATATTGATTGAAGTAGGTTATAGAAATAAGAAACGTCTAAACGCAATAATTTCAATATAAGAACACGATTATGTAACATTTACAACTAGTTAAGCGAAAAAATATCAAATATGCACATACTTAACCCTTACTTGCCACTGTGGGGTGGATTACACCCCAGGCTTTTTTTCTTCATTTTAAGTACCTAAACGTGAAGGAAATCGCTTTAAATCAATACTTGCCAATAACTCGAGACTGCCAGTACCTATTCAGGGCATTAACATAGCGCTGCACTAGTTTACGCGTCTGTGGTAACCGTTCGAAGTTGCGAGGGGTGTCAAACACCCCAGGGTGATTCCAGAGTGAAGAATATAGTAATAAAATATGTGATTTTAGCCTTGTGTGAAATGTACACAGGGCTAATTCTTGCACATGTATCGAACGGTATTTTTTGATCCGACGTATACAAAGCTTGATTTAGCATACGCTAGCGTGCGCAATATCGAGCTTTCCGCAAGGCGTGTCAAAAATTACTATTATACTACAAATTGATTATTTTTTTTTCAGAATAATGTTTCTCATCATTTTTAGTAAAAATAATGTAAGATTTTCTTTTTTTTCATAAATAAAATATAATTTTTTGGCAAAAATGCATAACTAATTTTTCCGTGAAATTTCGTCCTTCATTCCTCATAATAAATACCTTCTTTGGACGATCCTGTAAACTCATATTTTGTTTCTTATATTGACATATCATTATAAAACTCATCTGGAATTTTAGCCCTTAATATTCAAAATTATGAAAAATATGAATTTTTTGTTGAAAATTGTCACTTTTTTATTTTTTTTGTTTCTGCACATTTTTTAGTGTACTCAAATTAAATTTTTGGCTGTATAACCTTTATGATTGCGCCATCGAATTCTACTAGAAAAAATATATCAGGAATTATGTATTTCTTTTGCTGAATTAATTTTAATAGACCTTCGCAAATTGAACAAGTAAGATCATTCCACCCGACTCACAGTGACAATAAATAAAACGATAAGCCTCCCGCTCAGTCACCTGGCCCTCAGGGGTGTAGGCTATTTGGGAGGGCTCTGTAACACTGTTCATACATTTAGATTTCGGCTCTAGTTCCTTCTAAACAGATCCTACGATGAAACCAACCACGCCATCGTATTTACACGTACAAAAATACATCAAAAACGTGTATTATTTTTTTGGAAATAAATTTTGGTAGACCTTAATGATTGATGATTTTTAACGTCATTTTTGCAATAAGGAAATCTAAATGTATGAACTGTGTTACAGAGCCCTCCCAAATAGCCATACACCCCTGAGGGCCAGGTGACTGAGCGGGAGGCTTATCGTTTTATTTATTGTCACTGTGAGTCGGGTGGAATGATCTTACTTGCTCAATTTGCGAAGGTCTATTAAAATTAATTCAGCAAAAGAAATACATAATTCCTGATATATTTTTTCTAGCAGAATTCGATGGCGCAATCGGATTCATCGTAATATTTTTCTATAAAGCGTTAAGTGTCCAAAAACCGAACTTTTCTGTAGTTTTTCGCTTCTGACGCTTTCTGGATCATTTTTATGATGAAACTGATTCTAGTATTCTACGTTGGGTTCCCTTGCAATTGGAAGATGTAAAAATCTGCATGTGAGCCGGGCTCATCGTTTTTATTTGCTGAATTTTTGAAGGGCTGCCAAAAATTATTTTCAAAAAATTAATACACGTTTTCATTGTATTTTTTTACGTAAAATATGATGGTGTGATTGGTTTCATCGTAGGAATTATGTAGAAAGAGCTGGAGGCAAAAAACGCGGTTTTTAGTGGTTTTTATTTGTTTTGAGGTCGTTCCACCACTTTTAAAAATCTGAAAAAAATCACAGGAATTTTTGAGCCAAAAATACATAACATAATTTTCTTTTAGCGAGGAGTCGGTCTTTGTTTCTGATATACAAATTTTTGAAGTTTTCAAACGGCTGTAAAAATTTGAATTTCGCGCCGAAAAATTGTTCGGCTTCATAGGTTTATAGGGCTTCAAAAATCCTACAATTTGCTTTTTTTTTAATTTTCCTAGCTCAAAAATTGACCGAGATATTGCAATAAAACTCGCCAGTACTCTATGGTGTCCCATGTTGCCCCATGGGGATCTAGGGGTCTGAAAATCTAGGAAAAGGGGTTTCTATACATGCCGAATATGAGGATGTATTTAGTTATAGAGGTTCCCTACAAGGCAGATTTGACTATCTTATCCGGCTAGACCCTTTGTACCTATATTAATTGGCAAGCCTTTCTAAATTTATTCCAAGTTTATGAAGCCTATAGAAATGATTCATTCCCCTACATAAATTACATTATTTAACTGTTATCTAAATATATATTTTGTGTTGATTTTTGCGTGATTTTGTGTTGTTTTGAGTTGTAACAAAAATGAGTTAGCAGAGAATGAGAATGCAGCTATTTTCACGTTATAGTTTCACATTTGAAGTATTTTCACTTGATGAAAAAAAAACTATATCGCGTGCACAACAAATGAGCTGCAACAAAAATAATCCCATTGTTTTTCTGTGCATAAAATCATTCTTTGACTAAATTAATAGTAAATCTCCCTGTTTCTGTAAAAAAATCCACCCAAGCCCAAGGAGGTAGAGACTTTTTGGAGAAAGGTATACAATATCCCGAAAACACTTGAGTTGAAAGAAGATACTGACAATATCATCCGCTTCAAAGAGTTTTGCGACAACCTCATAAAATCTGAGGAGGAATGTCCATCAGTCACTGCCGAAGAGGTGAAAAAAGCACTTAGAGGCACGAAGAACTTTTCCGCTGCTGGACCAGATTGTATCAAGAACTTTTGGTGGAAGAAGTTTACTTTTATACACCAACATTTGGGCCGCATATTCACCTCATATTCAAAGTCAGAGACGCCCATTCCGCAGCGGCTGGTGTTAGGACGCACTATACTTCTGCCGAAAAAAGGCAATTTGTCCAACCCAGAAAATTACAGGCCAATAACTTGTTTGAACACACTGTATAAGATCTTTACACCTGTGCTAAACAACAGGATTGTTCGACGAATTGAGCCTGTATGGCGAGAGATGTACGAACAATGTGGCTCGAAAAAAGGTGTAGCAGGCTGTCGAGAGAACCTGCTAATTGGCAGGTGGGTGCAGCCCATCAGCGCGTCCTGTCAATGGCCTGGATTGACTACCGGAAAGCTTTCGATTCAACCTCTCATAGACTTATCATCTGTCTGTTGGAAAGAAATTATCGTGTGATAACGAAGATCGTCACGTTCCAGAGGGGCGTCTTTCAAGGTGATATCATGAGCTCTCTGCTTTTTTGCATCACACTTCTGCCTCTATGTCTCGCTCTACGAAATTCTCCTGGATCCCTCTGTGGCGACACTAATCAGCGCGAGCATAAGGTCATTCCTGTATTTTATATGGATGACCTGAAGATCTATGCCTCTGGTAAAAGCAAACTTCAATCTGCCATAGATATCGTCAAGAACTACACAGGAGAGATTGGAAAGGACTTTGGTTTGGACAAGTGTGCCAAAATTCATCTGAAGAAAGGAAAGATTACTGGCGTTCCCAAGGACCCTGAGCTTGTGGATATAAGTGTTATTAGACATCTTAACACTGGAGAGACCTATACATACCTAAGCGTGCCTCAAAGCCGCATTCAGGACATAACATCAGTGAAGGAGTCTCTCCGAAGCAGCTACAAGCATCTTGTTCGACAGATTTGGTCTTCCAATCTTTCGGCGTTGAACAAGGTATCTGCGACTAACATGCTTGCCGTTCCGGTTCTACTTTACTTGTTTGGGGTGGTTCAGTAGAAGAAGAACGAGCTTAAGGCCCTTGATGTCGCCACACGCAAGATCATGCATATGCATAAAAGCTTGCATATCAATTCTTCAGTTCCGGACTTCTGAATCTCCAGTGTCTTCATAACCGAATTGTTCTAAGTACAGCTTACATCGTTGCTAATGGCAGAGATCCGCTCCTAAAGATGGTCAGGAATCACGAGATGATTGGCGACGGAGCGTTCCTTTACAAAGCCGCGGAGCAAGCGGCCGAGACCCTTGGCCTGAATTCTAACATCAGAAGTCAGGAAAGTGCATTACTCCATCTAGATGTTTCACGTCTGAAAGCCGAAGTAAAGAAAGCAGAGTTTGCAAAATTTCACCAACAGCTACTCGACAAGCATATGCACGGAATCTTTTACAGAAATGTAGAAAAAGAGACCTTGTCGATGGAGCAAACTTATACTTTCCTCAAATCATCAGGGCTCAATTCAGGTACAGAGGGTTTTATTTTTGCATGCCAGGACGATGTCATTTCCAACTTAGCATACCGTGCCCGCATTTTATGTCAAGAAGTATCCAGTGATAGGTACAGAGCGTGTGATGCACACGCTGAGTACCTAGAACACATGCTATCCGGGTGCCCGACCCACGCAGGAACGACGTACATCTGTAGACATAATGCGGCCCTAAGAGTACTTTATTACCATCTTTGTCGCTCTTACGGTGTTGATCTCGTCCCTGCCCTGCCGCACGCTCCAAGGGATATAGAGTCAATTGTCCGAAACGAGAAGTGCCAAATTTTCTGAAAATACGATTTTCGGGCAGCAGTCTCCATTGCGCACTCGAGGCCTGACATTGTTCTCCAAGATTTCGCGAAACGAACGATATTCGTGATCGAATTCTCGGCTCCGTCCGAATACAACATCACTGCAAAGGAGAAAGAAAAAGACCTTAAAAGAGAGCTGCAACGACTGTACCCAAAGTATTCTGTGCGAGTAATTGTCCCTGTGATTGGTGCTCTCGGAGGTGCGAAAGTATTACTGGTTCGTAACCTTAAAACCATACCCGCGTGCCAAAAATATGCCAAGGCACTTGCGAGACGGATACAAAAAGCTGTCATTCTTGGGTCGCTTCGTGTCCTCAAGACACACGAGGGTTTCGCCGGCCGGTCATTGTGATATCATCGTGCCCTGTGACCACCCATCTCACGGTTGTGTGACGTGTCCATAGGTGTGATTTACCGCGGTTCTACTAAGGGCTATTGACATTTTTTAGATGGCGGTTGTTCTTAGTAGGACCCTGTGGTGGTTGTTTAGCTCTTTTTTCTAAATTATATATACTCTTCTTTGAATTTTGAAAATGTAACTATTATCTTTTGATTATGATAATATTATCAAGAGATATTTGCTTTTCATTAATAATCAGAAAAGAATTTCTTCAAATTATGCAATTTTATCGCAGCAATTACACAATATTTATTCATGTTCTTGATCCAGATTCAAGGAGTAAGATTTGTACTATATTTTATGAATCTTATAACTTTTTAGGAATGATTTTATATTTGTGACGATTAGTTCAACGCTCAAGATTGGACACATCATGCTTATGACGTGAAATTTTCTAAACTTTAAAATGGTTGTTTTTTGAATGTCGTAGATTTAGTTTCTGCACAGATAATCACCCTTGAAGTGAAGCATGGATTTTACAATTGTACAATTGTACAAGAACTAATACATCAATAACGATCTTGTCGTTTAGTTTTCAATCATGATTAACTTGTCATTTTACGCAATTTCACATCATTTAACGATGAAATCAGTATAAAGAATGCATTCAAACACCAAAAATTCAGGAGATGTTAGAGTTTCATCAAGAAATGTGACTAAATCGAGAATAACGTTCTATCAACCGTTTATTCAAGTGTAAAGGTTTGGTGCAACGAAAAAAAAAATGATTTTTTTCGCCGTTTGACCCGTACGAGAAACGAAAATTGTTTTAAACCAAGCCACTACAAATCTTTGGAGGTAAAAAAATAATTCATTGGGATTTTAGGAATATGTGAAAGGATAAATGCAATAAATTAATGAGAACGCATATTCTGGACATTCAGTTCAATAGTCATTTCGTGTTACCAAAATTCTTAGAAAATATTTCGAATGCAAATCGGAGAGAGTGGGGTATGGCGCCAGATTTTGAATGAAATGTCCTGATAATTAAAATTGAAATGTGATTTTGATGTCTGTATTTTTTTGTGAAAAGCTCACATTGTAAGATTACATATGTCATTACTCAAAAACGTTATTTAGCTACGTCATCATTTGATATTTAATTAAATCGTTGGCCTTGAGTAACGGTCAGCATACCCCATACCATCAAGCATGGTGTCCGTCATATTACTACCTGTTCATTTGGATGATATGGACGTTGTAGACTGAGAAGTGTACCATACATTATAATGATTCTTGAGAGTATAATGTAACGAAAAAAAATTACTCGAGGCATGATCAATATTATATAAATCTTCGCTCATCAATCAAAGTAGAGTATGTGATGAAACCTAGTTTTTCTCCTTAGAAATTCTATTCCGCGTGTAAATATCGGAAATAACCTTCAACAGATATCTTGTTTACTGACAGGTACCAAAGGCGCAAAAATTCAAAACAGGCATTGATCAATAATATTAAAAATTCTATTTATTGAGTCATTTTTCAACCATATAACTAGTACCAGACTAATAAATAAAGAAAATTGCCTCAAGTATTTTTGAAGTAGGAAATTATATTTAAGAAATGAAAATACATTCATAAATCTTATAATAACGACAATTCTTATATTTGCAGATTATAATCACGAATTGCACATGATAGTCTCTTTTAAAGGAGTGAAACGTTAACTTGTTACTTACCGTATTATTATTAAACATGACTTCAAGTCACGTTTCGATTTTCGTCATTATCTGTATAACTTCATTAGTAACAACCTCGAATTTTGTTAGACAGAACAGACAAATAAACTTCTCAGTTTTCCTACATTATCGATCTAATTACCGATCTGTAATGAAGCACTGTTACCATTTTCACAAAATTTTTCAGATATCATGCCCCATGTGTCATGTTGCAAGATGTAATTGATTTTTATATATTTAGAACGTTATCTAAAGCAATTCATGATACCAGAAGTTCAGAAAAGTACTTGACGTTTTAGAATATATTATTTTCATGCTTAAAATATTTCAAAATATGCTGTGAGTGCTGAATTTCTGCCGAAGACTTTTCCATCTGTTTCCTTCAAAACTGTTCTTTCATAATAACTCTTCTGACTCGTATTTTAGAACAAAAATTTCATCACATTACTATTTTCCAAGCAAAGAAAGTCATTTTAGGCAAAAAAAACTAATATGAGAATCAACAAACGAGGGCGTTTTTTGTAATAAACACCATGCCCCACACCAGAACGACAACCCATTGTTCCCTAAATCTTTGAATAAAATGATTACAATTTCCGTACACTGAAGCATTTTAGCTCTTCGCAGTGAGCTCAAAAATTTATAGTAGCTTGATTAAAAAAAAATGATTTGGGCATACGGGTAAACCATGAAATGAAATTTAAAAAAAAATCATTTACGCTTGAGAGAACGGTCGTTAAGAAGTTGGTCTGGATTTCTTCACATTTCATGGTAAAAAAAACTCTAGCACTCTTTTAATTTTCGATCTTTGAATGCATTATTCATTATGATTTCGTCGTTAAAATATGTAAAATCATAATTTTGAAATTTAATGCTGATTTTACATGAATGTAAAATTACCAATTCATCATGACTGGAAACTGAACAACAATATTGTCATTGATACACTGGTTGGGGTTCAATTGTATTGACTGTTCGAAAATGCATGCTTCACTTCAAAGGTGAATATATGTGCAGAATCTTGCGAAACCTTGCGGATTATGCTCATCGTCAAATCTAGAAAATCATTCCTGAAAATTTGTAAAATTCATGAAATGAAGTAGAAATCCAACTCTTCAGATCTGGGCCAAGAACATGAATAAATAATTCCGGATTGCTGGGATAAAATTTGATAATTCAGACGAATTCTTACTCAGTTATTAGGTCAAATATTTGTCGAGAAGGAGGGAATGCAATTTTTTTTATTTTTTGTGAGTACCATTTACTTCAGCGATTTGTAACTCTTCCAATATCAATAAAAAAATGTTGTCTTCTACAGATCAAAATTGAGAAAAAAAAGTTCACCTCCATTTATGGAAGCCAAATATTTATTTATTCGAAGAAAAATTATATGATAATACATTAATTCACGTAGCGAATCTCGTATCTTCATCTTCGCCGAAATTTCCGTTCCGCGGGTAAACATTTTTTATGATTACTCAGCAATCACGTAATATTCATTCTTGTCCTCGGTCCAGATCAGCAGAGTATGATTTGCTCTTGATTTTATAAATGTAAAGACCATGGACTTTGAAGCTACATATTTTTTTAATCGTGCAATCAAATAACTACTAATTATTTCTTTCAATGTCTCCGCAAACATAACGTATTTACAAGTTACTGCTTCAAAAGGAAAATAACAAATTCTTTACATATCTAATCTGTTATTCACCTTACTTTGTTCACTTTTAAAATGTATGAACCCATATAAACACGATTCAATATACGATAAAGCACACCAACACATCTGTCACATCAGGTGTGCAGAAAAATTTCTGGTTGAATTTGAATATCTATTTTCGTTTGTCCATTTATGAGATAACATTAAATAGCACCTTCAACCTATTTTGCACAATCTGACTAGAAAAATCATGAGATTTATTTTCGTATTCGGAACAGAAAAGTTCCAGGCATATGCCCTTAGCTAGACTGTTGGATTTTTCAAATGTATTTTTTACCTGAAACATGTCACACATATGTTGTTATTCATTTTTCACTCATTCGTTGGTACATATTTAAAAAGGGTGTTCAAAAAACCTGAAACTCATAGTTCGGACGAGTTGAGTCGAACACAATCTGTTCATGTTATATCGGGTGCGAGTTTTTGAGCCTCTTAATACCGAATCTCATGGAAATTTCGTAAACATAATGTTGCTCCTTCAAACCTGTAAGTTTTGAACTCTTCGGTAGCTCGATTTTGTTCGAATCAAATCGATTTGACTCGAAAAAAGTCTGGCTCGTCCCAATTCAAAGTTGCAAGTCTTATGCATAATTGCACACCCCTAATATTCAATAAAATTAGACGTTAATCCACTATTCTCTGATTTACAGTTATAGAGCTATCTTTATCGGAAGAGTTACTACGTCCTCATTTTATAGAAGAACACATTGGCCCTTGGTATGTTGGTTCTGGTTTTTGTGGTGATGAGTCTAAACGTGAGATACTGGTTGATACTAGTTTAGATCCAAATAGAAAAGATAAAGCTCAAGAAAGCTAGAGAAACTCAAAAAAACTAGAGAAGGTCAAAAAATAAGGAAACATAAATCACACAAAAAGTTGGATAAAAAAACTGAGGAGACTAACAAATCTGAACAGGATAAGAAAGTTGAGAATGCTAAAAAATCTGGACAACAAGGAAATATACCAGTAGTTCAAGGAGTGAACCAAGATAAAACTAACCAAGGCCCCAACATCGGAGGATATGGGCAATTCGTTAAACCAATTCCATCTTAATGAGGAGAACAAGATAAAACCAATCTAATTGCACAAGCTGGCAAATCTGGAAATGACTGAATTTGAAGAAGGACGAACTTAACAACTGCGATGATCTGAATTTCCAATTTGTGCATCTAATGTTACATTGTTTTGAAATAAAAACATTGTTAAATATTTCGTTTTATCACATTTAGTATCGATAGTAACAAGAAGCATCTAAAATATTTTACCCTACTGGAATAATAAATGTATAGACTATCTGCTATCACAAAATTTTCCGTAATACTAACCCTTTTTCTAGCTCGTTCAGGGCTAACATTATGGAAAATTACTTAATACGATCCCTAGCCAGGACCGGTCATTCCAGTAGGCTAATGTAGGCTATAGCCTAGGGGTGCCTCATTGTGAGGGGCGAACGATTTCGGGCAGGTTATTTCCAGGGGCGCCAGTTATAAATTTGAATACGGCAGCAATAGAATCTGTCGTTTTTCAGGTAAAATGTTCCTCGCCCTCCATGCCGCTTCAGATTGGTAATCCCAAGATATACGATCATAAATCGGCTTTACGAAATTATCGATGGAAGGTCGTCCTAATCTCTGTACAACCTATGTCCCTGTAAACGGCAATTTTTCCTGCAAATGGAAAAAATTTATCCATAAAAAAGTCACGAACTAGTAGCTAGGTTTCGGATATGAGAAAAATTCATCGTATATTGATGTATTTTCGTGAATAATCTGCGAACTTTGAGAAAAAATTGAGGAACTCGATGTGAAAATTCTAAAACGGTTCATCACTTCCTTTTCTTGAATAATTACGAAAATATTACGAGTGATTAGAAAAAGATTCTCATAGGACTCACGAGCTTGCCCAAGAAAGCTGGGAACTGTACGTGTGAGCGCTCGTGTTTGTGCTTCGAGTTTATGTTTAGAAATTGGTGATCCAGCAGTCTTTTTGTGGGTTCGAATCCTCTGAGTTGCGAATTTATAAATCAATATAAATCGAATCACACAAATAAAATTTTTTTCTTTTCATCTATATCAATGGCCTCGTGAATTATGCGGAAACGTAGTGATTGGCCAAAATATCTGAAAAGCAAATGACTAATATCCTTGTATAAATTCATTTAAAACTCTTTAAACTCTTTGTAGACTATGTATATAATTCTTCGACACTTTGCCTGATGAATGATGTGTGAAAATCATATCAAAAATAATTTTTGGCTCCAAGCAATGATCATACGATTTAGTGGCTAATCACTGCTTTCAAAATCAGTAATCTATAACCAGATGTAGTCAACAAGGTGGCCAAGGACTGCATTTCACCACATTTTAGTGGCCAATCATACAATCATAGGCCTCTGCTAATTACTACGTATTCATGGCCAATGATTGTGTTCTTTGACATCATTTTTTATTTCTTCAAATATAAATTATCTACTATTCTTAAAGCTAAACTTACCATGGTAATTTACATCTTTATGAAATTGATTATCCATCTGTGTATTTTAGAATTTCGTTCGATGCTTATAGTGTTTTTTACAATCTGTTAAACTGGAAAAATTCCTTCAATGAACAAGAAATGCGTACCCACTATCCTAATGGTAAAACGAGTCGCGCAAGAGAATGCGATAACACGCATATAATTGATTACCAATATTTTCGGATGAGTATATTTATAAGAATTTTAGTATATTTTAAGAACTTCGAAAATAATAACATGTACAATTTGTTAGAATTCCCGGACTCCATTAGTGTTTATCATCATTGAAAATTCAAAAAAAGGGTGGGATGAGGAAGAGGGAGCGCTGTAAAATAATAGCTTAGGGGCGCAAATTGTTTAAGACCGGCTCTGTCCCTAGCGTCATACTTGACCGTTCAGTTTTACGGAAAATTCCCCAATACTAGTCAGTGCCATAATTGTTCATTAAAAGAATTCAAAAAGAAATTATAACAAAATTCCACAGTTCCTTCAAAACTTTGGAGTAAAAGCCACTCGACGGATTAAATCCAGTACAGATTCCAGTCAGGGAATCAAGTAAATTGAAATGAGACAGTACATATATACATATCTGACGAAAATAAAAAGTGTTAGAATTTCTTTATAGCAAGAAAAAATGATTGAACATACAATTTCATCAAATCTAAAAAACTAAATGGAGACTTCATCTATAACAGCTCAAAATTTCCAAAGAAACCCGGTGAGTGAAAATCGAACCAATGTATCCAAAAAATTTAGATACCTCGATTTTTGTACAGATTATAGTGAAAATCTCAGCAGAAAAGAATTATAAAAATATGGGACAAAGTATATGTTGCAGATGAAGGTTTTGCCTATACTGACACAAAGTTTTGAAGTTTTCAGTCGCAATTATTTCCTGACGTGTGAAAAGTTAAAGAAGTACCATCATCTTACGATAATTTCACAATACTCGACTTTGAATGGCTTTTAGCCCCTGAAAATGAACTACAAAAAATTTGCAAAAAATATATGAATTTTTTGGATCTTTCCTATCCACAATAGTAAACTTTAGAGTCAGAAATAAACATTAATAATAAAATAGTAGTGAGGCGTCATCTCCGAAACTAAAGATCGTACGCAGATAATTCTTGAAGCAAATTGCACATTTTTGGCTTCTGAAAATGGTGTATGTAGTTCCATAAGCAAAACAATGTGCCTAAATGTTTGAAAAATTATTTTCTTCGGAAAATAAAAAGGGCTTTCAAATTATTGGCGGGACGGAACTCACAATAGGAGAAAGTGTGACAGAAAGATATTGATGTAGGAGTAGCAGTCGTGCAGGCAAGGTCTCCTGCTATGAGTGCGGGTACTTCGATATAATTGAAGAGCCCTTTGTATTTTCCGAAGAAACAAAACATTTTCAACATTCAAGTGCACATTTTGGATTTTTGGCACAACATTAACCATTTTCAAAAGCCAATAATGTGCAATTGACTTAAAAAATACCTATCTACCTTATACCATACAACGACCTACTTTACACCTATATACCTATACCACTACTTTTCAACCGAGCAAGTCACGCCTACCCCGAAAGGGAAATGGCTTAATGGTATAATAATAATAATCTCCGTACGTTCTTTAGTATCCAAATGCACCACACCACTCTTTTGTTATTAACTAAATAAAAAATTATTATTTCTTACTCTTAATTTGAAATTATCGTAAGATGATGTTACTTTTTCCCCTTTCACTCGCCAGAATGTTATCGCTCATCGTCTGGAATTCTCAAAACTTAGTATCGATATAGGAAAAACCGTTATCTGTAACAAGTACTTCATCCCATATTTTTATAATATTTTTTGCTGAGATTTTCACTATAATCTGTACGAAAATCGAGGTATCTGAATTTTCTGGAAAGATGTGAGTAGTATTGGTCTACCATAGTCAAAAGCTGCACTGTTTGAAATTTTCTGCTCACCAGTTTCTTTTATTCGAGTTTGAATTCTTGGTTTAGGTCAAATTATCCCAAGTAGGCAAACATAAATCGAAACTCTTTTTTTATGACACATGCATGATTTCAGCCTTTTTCGACGCCTATGAAGCGGGACTAAAGCTCTACTTTTTACTCCCTAGGGAGTGAAAAGTGGCGTCAGAGAGGAATAATGGAAATTATGCATCTATGAGCTCGCATTTTATGATTATCAGCCCACTCACGGTAAAAATTGTGAGGAAATTTTGTTTGCAGATAATAACATTTTGCGGTTATTTATGGAAAATTACCATATATACCTGTGAAATTACCATAAATTACCGAAATTTTTCACAAATTTCCGGAAATTTATGGAAATTTTTTAAAATGAATTTTGGGTAAGTTACTATATTTACCTGTGAAATTACCATAAATGACCGAAATTTTTCATGAATTTCCGGAAATTTATGGAAATTTTTATAAATGAATTTAGGGTAAGTTACCACATTTACTTGTAAAATTACCATAAATGACTGAAATATTTCATAAATTTCTGGAAATTTATGTAAATGTTTAAGAATGAATTTTGGATGATCTATGGTAAGTTGCCCTAATACCTGTGAAATTACCATAAATGATCAAAAATTTTCATAAATTTCCGGAAATTTTTAAAACTGAATTTTAGGTAATTTATGGTAAGTTACGATATTAACCTGTAGAATCACCATGATTTACGGAAAATTTTCATAAATTTCCGGAAATTTATGGAAATTGAAGAAAAAAAATAATTTTCGGTAATTTATGGTAAGTTACCATAATTTATGGCAAGTTACCATAAATCACCTCTAAAATTACCATAAATTATGATAACATTAATTTCATGCTTCTTCACTCGAAATCTAATGCGGACTGAAATCATGACTGTATTTCGAGAAATGTCTGAAATCATCCATTTGTTATAAAAAATATCGTATGCGCCAAGAGGGAGAGGCACTTTTTCTCCCCTTAGGTGCATAATATACTATTGCCAAATCGACGTATTATTTTAATTTATTTTTAATTTATTTTTATTTTTTTATTTATTATTTTATTCCACTTGGTTCATTATTTGCGTTGCTGAATTTAAATTGGATGATATTTTCAATTTTATTCATATATTATCTCATTCACCATACCTTCCCGCTCAGTAACCGATAATTAATTGAAAACATAATTAAATAAATCTTAGCTTGAATCTCAAAATATATAAAGTCATTGCTGCAATTTCTCAAGAAGGGGAAATTACAATGTAACTAAACAAAACAAACTGTTACACCTCTATAAATCCAATTAAAAATCTGAAAGTAATTTACTAGGTTTTTTTACAAACTTTAAATAATTAAACTTTTTTACTTCAAAGTTTTTCTGTTTGAACATTCCTGAGCTATTGGATGAATTAATTCGAAATTTCTAGCAGGAATCCAAAATTAATTTTTTATATTCACCTAGGATATTTCCCTCGATATTTCGATTACAATTTCGAATGATTAATGTGGGTTTATAGTAATTTTTCATACCTCCTCTTTTAGGTAATTTTCAATTTTCAGGATTTTTTATATTTAAATTTTTTTGTCATCTCCTTATACCCATGAATTGATTTTTAATCTACTTCATAAATCTCGTAGAAATTAATTTTAATCCTAGACTTGCGCGATTTGAGGAGCTGTATAAATTATTAACAAACATTTTTTGGTGATTTGGAAACTTTTTTATACTGAAGATGTAAAATGCATTTGCAAGGAAAGGTGAAAGCTGTAATAAATTAAAATAAAGCAAGACTCTACAACTTGGGCATTTTATATAGATTACGAGAAAAGTGAAATTTATGATTATCTGACACTGCAATTCATAAAATTTGTAAACCTATTTCAGCTTCACGCAATCCAAGAATACTAATTGATTCATTTGAAATTGTATAAGGGGCCAAAAATGAAACGTTTTAGTATAGAGACGTTTTTTATTTCTAAATAATATTATTGTTAATACAAGAATTAAACATGTTTTTAAAATTTTCCGAAAACAGGCAATTTTCTCAATTTTTAAAGATTTCTTAAAACTAGTAAGTTTCATCTCAAAAAAATTTAGCAGTCATTTTCAGACGACAAAGATAAATAGATAAACCATTTCGAATTTTCTAAAACTAATGAAAAATTGAACATTTAAATAACTGAAAAATATCTAATCCCATATTCCTGCTCTAAAGGGAAATATATGAAGCTTCTATAAGAAAATTCAAATTTTTTAATTTCAGAATTTTGAAAAATTTTGTGAATGTAAATTTTTGTTATATTCTAGATAATATACAGTGTCTTAGATTTGTACATTCTTATAAATATTTATTTTGCATCTATGAGAAAATCATATTTTGAAAATAGATTTTAGAAGCTGTAGGTATAAATAATCTTAAATATGTTTGGTGATTTAGAATATTTTTAATGTTGAAAATATATAATGCATCCGCAACAAATTGTAAAAGAGCAAGACCCTGGATATTTCAACTGCTAAGGTTTTCCCAGTTCCTTAGTTGTAAGTATTAGGATCAATATAGATAAAATAATAGGGAACTTTCAATTTTATTTTCGAGAGTATAATGAAAAGTGTTGGCAAAATCATATTTTCCAAGAAATAACGCAATGTTTTCACCTATACTTTTTCCAATATTGATGCCAATACTGATCATTTTTTATAATAATTTTTCATAAGGAAGTAAGAAGTTTTCTGTGAGAGGCAGCGTGTGGTATTTCATTGCATAATAGAAGATATGCGAGTATATTTTGATACTTAAGAAAGGTTTGCTGGTATCCACTAATAATAATTAGTTATTTTTCTGACACTTATGCCATCTATGACATAATACATTATCCCAAACTTGACTTATACTGTTGCCAATGAAAATATAGTTTAGTGAAAGTATAATTCTCCGTCAAGGACCGTAAATATTTTTTTTTAATGTTATGAAAATCATAAATGTGAAAAAGACAAGTTTAATAAAAGAACGCAATTATATAACATTTGTAACTTCATTGGGATATAAGAAGGCAGTGTTGTGAAACTTTCAAATAGGCTTCGAAACATCTATCAACAGATCATATTTAGAAGTTATTGCATCAGAACGGTAAGATTTGAATCTACACACTTAATCATTTTTACCTTACTTTACTCACGTCAAAAATAACCAAGAGTCTGGATCTCGTGAAAAATATTTGTGCTACGTTCGCCGAATTTCAATGAGTAATAATAAACGTACAAAATTATATAGCAATAAATAAGGATTAGGTTTTATGATGGTCAAAATGACCCTTTCCCCAGGGAATGGTACGCAACATTTTACCTGTTTCAAGCCACTTTTTTACACAGAACGAAGGTCTGGCTACGTCTCAAAAATAAGAAATTAGAGTTTAAAAATTTAATAGGACTCTTGATGGTAAAGAACAAAGTCTGCAAATTCTCCGAAAGATAGCCTTCCAACGTTACGGTAAAATGATAACTCATTAAGATTCAAAATCACTTTCATATTTCAGATCTCACACTCTTTCCTCTATTCGCCTATCTACACCTTTTTTTTCACGATTCTTATTTTCCTGCCTGTTTTCGAAAAAATTTCCTCTTTTTGCATAAAATACTTACTAAATTAATAGATCCCAAAGAGAAAATCCAACTGTTTTTCGTCTAAAAGTCTTCTTTTGCTTTGGATTTCATCTCGATTGGTTTAAAATTCTACTATTTGGTTGAAAGTTCAATTATTTTTTTGAAATTGCAACTACTTTATTAAAAAATCATCTTTTTTGCCTGAATTACATCTAAAAAATTTCTTTTGACCTTTTCTGGTCGGACGCGCACTTTTTGTAATCATACAAAGAAGAAAATGAAAATATGTATTTGTCAATATCAATGCACATCATAAATTGTAGCAATATATATGAAACTGAGCGACTGGTTCGATATTATGCAAGGGGTGAAGCAAGGATGCGTTATGTCCTCGTGGCTATTTATCATATTCATGGATAAATGTCTAAGAACTGCCCTCTTCGACGAAGAAGGTGTAAATCTCGAAACCGTCAAGGTACGTGGGTTAGCTTTCGCAGATGACAAGATTCTTATGGCAGAATCAATCGAGGACTTGCAAAGAATGTTGAATAAACTAAATACAAGCATGGAGAACATGGGCCTCAAAATTAACGTGAATAAAACGAAAATCATGGTGTTTGAGGGAAAAAGCGAGAAAACAATGTGCAACATTGTCCTAAATGGTGAGGGATTAGAACAAGTTGACAAGTACGTATATCTGGGTAGCCTATTCACTAGCGACGGAAAAATAGATGGGGAGTTAGATAGGCGCATAAATAAGGGTAAGCAGGTTATCGGTAGAGCAGGATCCATCCTCAGAAATAAAAACATATCAAAAAAAGCTAAAATGGCCATACATAACTCTATCTTCGTACCAACTGTACTATACGGTAGCGAGACATGGACCTGTCAAGAAAAGGACAGGAGCAAAATCAACGCGATCGGCATGAAACCTCTCCGCATAATATGCGGGAAAACACTGATGGACAAAGTCAGAAATGAGACAATCCTCAAAGAATGTGGTACACAAGAGACACTAGTTGACATATGGGAAAGAAATCAGCTAAGGTGGTTCGGACATCTTGAAAGAATGAAAGATGAACGACTGACGAAGCAAGTGTATAAAGGTAAAGTAAATGGTAGAATGCCCAGAGGTAGACCGCCGAAAGAATGGTCAGAATCTGTGAATGAGACATTAATCCGAAGAGACGTAAGAAGCCATAGGAACAGAAGAGCTTGCGTGAAGAAATGCATGGACGTGAAGGAAGCTAGAGTAGTATGCCAGGACAGAAATGTGTGGCGACAAATAGTTTGTAAACAGAGTGACAATAGTGTGAATGGCGCCTGAAACAGAGACTTTGGATACTAATGGGCCCAAGTGGGGAACCATACATAACAATTTTGTGAGGTCCTCACTTGGGGTGATCGCTAGAGAGATTGATCAGCAACCTGGGTCGGAGCAGTGTTGCGGAATGAACGTGTCATCTAAATAAATGACACGAGAATTCCAGATCGATCTAAAACACCTATCCCTAACACCTATAAAACTCCTATATACCTTATGCCCATATACCAACCTACTCTATACCTATTCACCTGTTTACTATTCCCCAACCGAGCAAGTCACGCCTACCCCGAAAGGGAAATGGCTTAATGGTATAATAATAAATAAAAAAATAAATTTTTCAGGGTAGCTGCGGATAAATATTATAGCCGAAGAAGGAACAAATATTAAAGTTTTCATGAAAAATAAAATTTGCACTTTATTTGGCAATATCTGAATAAGCAGTCCCGGATCAAACAAATCTAATATACATTTAATGTAATAGAATTGAACATATAAGAAAAAAATTCACATTCCGGGCCAATTTTAGACAAGTGCAAAGCATGAGACAGGTAATGAAAGTATATTCGTTAGAGCCCAAGGAGCTTTAACACAAGAGAATTCACAATCACCAAATATTGGTTGTCAATGGTTTCAGCTCTAATTTCCAAAAGTTTATGCAAAAACGTGGGAAAAATACAATGACTGAGTGCGGAGCGCGAGGTGCCTACATTATCTAGCGCAAGACGCGAGATAAATATATAATCGAGTGCGAAACGCGAGATACAACAGGCGCGCGCAGCGCGTGTTAAAAATTTGATAAAATATTTGAGAGTTTCAAAAAACTAGAAGCAATCACTTAAATTCCTGAAAATTAAAAAAAAAACGTGTTACTGAAAATTATTCCACGTTTATTTCGGATGTCATCATAAATTTACTAGTCACTGTTATTTTTAATTTTTCTTAAAATGCAATACCTTTTCGAAGAGTTTAAAATCGAGCTTAAAATATTCTAATATAGCAGTTTAGTCAAAGTCATGGCCATGGTCATTGTCATACGCACGCTTATCTTATCTATCATATCTTACCTTACAAGTGCTCATAGGATTTATGTCTGAAAAAATCTTGGTCCATCTTCAACACTATAGTTATATTCAAGCAGTCGTTTTTTGGGACATATACATACTTCCTATGAGCACTTCTTGAAATAAAAAAAAAATTAAGTGATTAGAAAAAATTTTTATTATGAGCAATAAGGAAAATTTGATAACTGCGAATTTCTTTAAACGTTAGGGTTCTAATTTTGATGTTATGACGTCAAAGACATGCGCTTAACAAGAAGATTAAAAATTAAGTGGAGTCTAGACTGCCGGCACAGTGTACCAATCAGTGGCATTGGTTATAAAAAGAATGCATCTGATTAGCGGCCGAACGTATCTGTTCTCATTGTTCTAAAGATAAGTATGATAACTCCACACAATAAAAGAAAATGACGCAATCTTTCAATTCCAGAAAGATAATTATTACGTAGAAAATTATTCTAAAGCACAGACGTATCTTCGAGACTACAATCATTTTCCTTTATAACTTTTTTAATATAGTTATTTCCACTAGTTTCCTGTATAATGGATACTAAATCAGTATTTGGATTATTGTTGCTGTATTATTTATCGAATTGCTGGTCACAAGCGGAACTTGTCGTCAAGACACATGAAGGATTTATCAAAGGTACTACATTAGAAACAAGAAATGGAAGAACAATCTCAGCTTTCCGTGGAATACCTTACGCTCAGCCTCCCATTGGAGAATTAAGGTAAACTAAAAAATGACTGAAGTATTGAATGGCTAGTACTAGTTGTTGAAGTTTGAAAAGTTGAAAAAAATGTAATTTAATGTCTTAAAATTCATACCAAATTTTTAAATTATTTATTCAAGGCTTAAGAATCCGTTACCAGCAAAATCATGGGATGAAGTATATTTAGCTGATAAATATGGAATTATTTGCCCTCAAGCCCAGGGTGGAGTAGTCGTTGGTGACGAAGACTGCTTATATTTAAGTGTGTATACACCAGTCGCAGAATTCGATTTATCTAAGGTAAAGCTGTAATTAAGTAACTATTTAATTATGAGCTAAGGTTATCAATAACTTATTTTTCCTTCTCCTGTTATCGAAATTGACCGACATTTCGAATTTTCAGCATTCTTTTCTGTACATAATTTTCGCAATCTATCCTGGATCTTCTGATTGCCAGTGAGAACAATTGATTTTTGATCTTACAGTTCTCTAGACCATCTGGTCTTTCTTTAGTCATAACTTTTGTTACAAAATTATTTTTCAAAAAATCCTCTTCTGAGCCAGAAGTTTCATGTTACTTATTAGTGGGAATCCTATTGAAATTTGTTTTGCACAGCTTTACATTTTCCTTATTTATGATAGAAGGTATTCGATTCGTGTAAATTTGGACCTATGTATCCAGATTTTATCGATTCTTGACGTCATGAGTAGCGATGCACGACAAGATGATAATTTATCGTTGCTTCATTATTTTTGTTTGGTTTCGTTAATTCCTCGCTGTGAAAATTATCGTCCAATCAATTGTTTTTCGTGGTATCAGATCGTATCTCCGGAAACGAGCGATTTCGACCGAGTACCGAGAAATCTCGGTTTTGACGCTTTCAAAATGACACGTGTGCATAATAAAAAGGCTTTCTGTCTGAGAATGTTATAAAGGGTTAAATGCATCAGGATTTTTTGAAAGACATAATAATATATGCTATTACTGCAACCTTGATCGAGCCCTGAATTGCCAAAAATTTGTCCTAGAATTTTGGTCCTGAACGAAAAGTATCCAAAACCATTTTTCAAACTTTATATTCTGACCGAATCCATTTCAAATCAGGGAGGTTCTACACTCGAAGTTTCAGAATCTCTCGGGAACAAAATATGTTGTTTTTTTGAAGAAATAAGGCGATACGTATTTTTGCGATTTGTGAAAAAAAAATTTTTACAGAGTTATGCGTATTTGAATTTTTGGCTTTGTTTTTCAAAAAAACCTCAATTTTTTCTTTAAACTCCTACTTAATTGAGATATTTACGGCACACTTATATTTCTTGCCAATTTTTTGTTGAATTTGTACTATCATAAAGAAAATATCTTGTGAGTTTAATGCGGGCTAAATAACTTTTGTGGGCAGGAGAATTTTTTTCATAATATCGAATTTTCGCATTTTTCTTGAAAACAACAACAGATAAAAAAAAATTTCGAGAAAATAGTTTGCACATTTTAAAAAGTTCTCTTACGAATTTATGATATCTTGTACCATTTCCAAGAAAAATGACCAAATTCAATTTTCATAAATAAAAAATTGTCTTTATTCCTGGCTTATGGAACTACCCACCATTTTTGTTAAATATTAAAAAAATATATAGGTTCATATGAGGAAAACTCCACGTTAGTTTTACGTGGGCTGCAGAATTTTTATCATCAGAAAATTATTTTTCATAAATTCGAATTTTGAAATTTTTTGCTGAAACAATTTAAGTTACAAAATGGATGCCAATACAAGAAATTTTTGACTGAAAAGTTTTTATCTCCAATATATTTAAATATATTTCACATTTATCCAGGTATTTTTCAACAATGTATAAAAACTTTATCTGAATCTCAGTTCAAAAAATACATAAATAATACCTGGATTAATATTTAACAAAAATGATGGGTATTTCCATAAGCCAGGAATGAAGACAATTTTTTGTTTATGAAAATTGAATTTTTTCATTTCTCTCGGAAATGGTACAAGATATCATAAATGCGTAAGAGAAATTTTTGTAGAACTTTTTTAAATGTGCAAACTATTTTCTCAAATTTTTTTTTATATCTGTTGTTATTTTCAAGAAAAATTCGAAAATTCGATCTTATGAAAAAAAATTCTCCTGCCGACAAAAGTTATTTAGCCCACATTAAACTCACAAGGTATTTTCCTTATGATAGTACAAATTCAGCAAAAAATTGGCGAAAAATATGAGTGTGGGTTTGTTGAGACAAGCGACTTTTAACGAAAGAAGGCGATAAACTCTACCAGAATCTGAAAAGAAATCGCAAATATCTCAATTAGGTCAAAAGTTATAGGAGTTTGAAGAAAAAATTGGGGTTTTTTTAAAAACCAAAGCCAAAAATTCAAATACGCATAACTATGTACAAAAAAATTTTCACAAATCGCAAAAATACGTATCGCCTAATTTCTTCTAAAAACAAAATATTTTGTCCCCGAGAGATTCTGCAACTTCGAGTGTAGAACCTGCCTGATTTGAAATGGATTTGGTCTTCTGTATTCTTCTATGTACCTTCTCAAGTTTGAACATTTCACCTTTTTCATAGTCGCATAACTGAGATTTGTTGTATACATATACATTCAAGATATCATATGAATATGAATAATCTTCATAACATTTTACAAAAAGTAAACTATTAATTATTTTTATGTTTCGCATAACATTTTCAGATAGAATAAATAACTCAAAATCACGAATGTGTTTTAACATACTTCATTAAAACAACGTAGGCGCACATTTAATTATAAGCAAATGAATTAAAAATGTATTTGATTACAAAGACAAGTGAGATTTTGTTTTTAAATCAATATCACCAATAACGTTAGAACTGAGATTGCTCGCATCGCGTCTGTAGTCGCTTGGAAGTCCAAGATGATAATTCTTTACACAAAAAAAAAATGACAATATCAGTTGTCAATGCGAGAAAATCAAAATATCGTTCGTTCCTCGGAGTGTGTCGCTCTAATGCATCACTAGTCCTGAGTTAGAAAAAATAGGTTCTAAAAAATGTCTGCATCGGTCTGCAACCCATCAATATTAATGGTCTTAGGCATGAAAATATAAAATTAAGAAATAACAATACACAATCAGAGCATCTCAAGACAAATGGAATTTCCTCTTAAATTTAAGGTTGAAACGAATTCCGTGTCTTAAATAAAATTTGTTCGCAGCAAACATTATCTTTTTGCGACAACTTCGAGCATCGAGCGAGTTATTGAATCCAAGAGATCAATTGTAACTTATGAGTACTAAAATTGTATGATTTGTAACTGAATTTCTCCAAATTCATCGTAAATATGCATACCTTGTAACTCAAATTTCGGAAATTCATCACAATTTTGAGAGTAACGGTATGTTAGCATGTTAATCTATTTCGTAACATTCAGACAGAAATTTCTAACAGCGTTGAATCTAAAATATTTTTGATATAATAGATAATAAATAAGAAAGAAGGCCGTGAAATCCAAAAAGTGGAAACTGTAAACAGAAAAGATTGATTGGGAAGATATTTTGCAAAATATGCGTACATCTTTTTTTATTTTTCTAATAAAATTTGTTCTATTCAACTGCATTCGAAAGTTTCCTCAAATGCCTCTATATTTTCTCCGTTTTACGCAACTTAGTTGAGTTTGGCTTACTTGATACATTTTCTCCGTATAAAATACTGAATGAAAATTTTTTTGTCAAAATACAGAACTTAAGTGCTCCCTTATTACCAGTGATGGTATTTATTCATGGAGGAGGTTTCCACGTAGGATCTGGCGACTACAGTGTTTATGGCCCGAATTACCTATTAGACAAGGATGTTATTCTTGTTACGATGAACTACCGAATAGGTGCTCTTGGGTTTCTCAGTACGGGAGATGCAGTAGTCCCAGGAAACTTTGGATTAAAAGATCAAGTAGTCGCTCTCAAATGGGTTCAGAAAAATATCAAATTTTTTGGCGGGAACAATAATCGTGTCACAATATTTGGAGGGAGTGCCGGTGGTTCGTCTGTTAATTTGCATGCGCTCTCAGATGCATCCAATGGTAATTTTCCATTCAAACTACACTCATAAAAAAATATTATTTGAAAAATTAATAAGATGTAAATATTGCTCATGGTAGTAATTATAATTAGTCATAATTTTGACTTTCTTCCAGGCTTATTTCACCAATACATTTTCCAAAGTGGCAGCGCACTGAATGAATGGGCATTTCGAAGTAGAAGTCAGTACAAACCTTACATAGATGAGTTTTCTACAAAAATTGGTTGTTCATCACTCAATTCTACAGTTTTTGTCGAGTGCTTGCGAAAAAAAGATGTTTCTGAAATAATAAATGCAAAACCTGGTACTTCCTTTAATTACGCTAGAAATGCATGGACACCAACAGATGAAATTGAGTCGGAAGATGCATTTTTGACTGACATTCCGAAAAATTTAATTGCTCAAAATAAATTCAAGGATTATCCATCCATGAGTGGAAGCGTCCTCGATGAAGGATTATCAGTAACGCTACGTAAGTCTCCGATATATAATATTAGTGTTTTAATATTATTATTATTATTTGGCAAGAGAAGAGCCGAGTGAGTGCCTCGTATGTCTATTTTATCAGCATAAGCTGATAAAATCTCTTCTATCAGATTACATGAAATGTGAACTGTTTTTGTCGCATCCGTGGTAAATTTCAGTGGATGAACCAATGTTTAATTTGCAAAAGGTAGTTTATGACGTGAAAATTCAAGATGATTTCAAAAAAAAATTACGGAATTTTCCTAGATGTTGAAGTATTTCAAGAAATTTCAAAGGTTTCAAGGGATTTCGAAAGATTAAAATATTTCCTGGGGTTTCACGGGATTTCGTGGGAGTTTTACAGTTTACACCCAATGTTAAGACTGCTTAACCCCCGGGTTATTTTTGCTTCTTTAGGTGAACTTGTTTCAATTCAGAAAATTTTGATATTGTAGTTCAAAACTCTGTGGAAATTATTTTTGACCTTAAATTAATTTCTTCAGAACGTTTTGGAATGTTTTGGATTGGTCTACAATGTTCTAGAACAGAATATTCTGCAATGTTTTTGAAGAGTCGTGGAGAATTACTCGTGTGATTTTCGCAATTCTAACAATGAAAATTATTGTCTATTACCTGCTTCAGATTTATACAAGAAACCGATTGATTATAAGACCTTAAGAAGTAAAGTGGATGAATACGTTAACACAACGGAGGATTATTTTGTGAAATCTTCAAACGTTCTGAAGTTCAGAGAAACAATTAATGATTATTATTTCAATGAAGCTACTGTTACAAATACAAATCAAGTATGTATTCTAAAAAAAATTCTTTAGCAAAATTCAACATCTCATACACCTGCAACAAAGAAAAACCTCAAGTGCAAACAGTTGTCAACTATGTTCACAATTACAACCACTATCACAACTCTAGTTGTCAATTGTCTGCAGAATTTTTATTCAATTCTGAAACGATAAAAGCTTGAGCTTTCTCTGTGAATATTATGTTTTCCTTTCAATTTTTTTCCAAACAGTCTTTACATATTGCTGCACAATCTTCTTAATCTACAAAATATTATCATATTTCCTTTAAAAAGAAGTAACATAATGTAATTAGTAGCTGCACTAATTTTTATACTTTTCTCAACAGCTTCGAACAAATTTCACAAATTTCCTAACTGACTGTCGGTATGTATACCCGCAAGTGGTATTTTTTGAAAAAATGGCACGAGTTTTGAAAAGCCCGTTGTACTTATTCTTATTCGGCTATCGTGGTAAGGAGAGTTTAGTTCTTCTGCAGAACGGTATAAGTGAAAATGTTGGTGTTATTCATGCGGAAGAACTTTTATATCTCTTTCCATATGTACCTTTCGAAAAAACTAAGAACGTAGATCAAAAAATGATCGATTTAATGGTTGAAATGTGGACATCTTTTGCAATAAATGGGTGAGTAGAGTTTATTTGTATATCAATAAAACGTCCTCGTGTGAATGCTAATCATTTAATAAAAAATGGAATACTATAGGTGCAGAAAACTTGAAACCAGAAACTAAATCGAGTCGGGTCAGGTTAAAATTTCACGAAAAGCTTCGAAGCTTTTGGGCTTTCCACTTTTCTATCTCCCATTATCCCCCTGTTCCTGTTTCATATATCAATACCCCCCCCCCCCCACACTTCAACCTCCGATTCCCCTCATTTAATTCCTTCTCCCACTCTGTCCTTAAATATGTTCCTCTCCGATTGCTCGTCTTTCTATATCACCTCTCTGACCTCTTCTTCTATATTCTAATATCACTTAACCACTCTATAACCTCTCCTCTCCATTTCCAATGTTAGCCTCCTAGTCTGTTCTTCGCCACCACAGACAGAAAAAACTAAGGTTTCTACAAGAACCAATTTTTGGTTCCAAAGGAGCTGCAACAAAAAGGAACCTCTTCTGCTGAAAAGGAACCCAAAATAATAAGTGGTTTCTAAATGAACCCAAAGTATGGTTTGGAAGGGTTCCAATAGAGCCCTTTTTTCACCTCTGTCTTGACTCACTACAAAGATTTTACAAGTTAATGATGCACATTTTACTTTGTGATTCAGATTAATTAATATTGCACTGGGAACAATTTAATGAAGAAACTAAAATTATAGACATTAAGCATTCTTGAAAGGCAGATAGTGCACATGCAATATGACAGTTTTTGAGGTTATGTTTAAAATCCGACGTTTTCAACTGCGCACGTACCAAAAAAGCGCGGTACTATTTAAAATTATATAATATACTCTTGCAATGTTACGTCAATATTATATTTGTTATGAAGTTAGGTATTTTTGTCATTCAGTTAAATTTATTTTCAAAAATAATACAAAGTACTGATTGATTTCGAATAGGCGCGCGCTTTTCAGCACATGCGCAGTTGAATTTATGAATAGCCATCTATCGGATATCATTGAACTAAAAAGGAACCCTCAAAAAGAGTTCTATTGAAGTCTAAGTTCTAAATGATACCAACTTTTACTTGAGCTGCAACATCACCGAACCCTCAGTTTTTTCTGTGCACTTTTCCTTTGTCACTCTTCGAATATATCGCAGTACCAGTCACCCAATCCTTTAATTCTACTTTCCACCATATACTTACTCCTTAGCCTTCCTTTTGCTATATTCTAATATCAATTACACAGTCTTTAATTTACAAATTCCTATATCATATGCACTGTAGGTTGGGTATAAAAAATGGGTTTGAAAGTCGCAAACAGAACCGTCCTTTGAAATAGTGAATTAGCAACCCCATTAAGTGTACTGAATGTGGAATAGATCGATTCGAATCTAGGTAAAATTGAGTCTTCTCAATTTTTTCCAGATTTCAGGATACTATTCTGTACAAGACAATTATGTTTTAATATACCCCTATATTTAACTTTTTTTTGCGCCAATGGAAATATCAAGAAAGAATTTTCCGGCATTTGAGGGCTTTCTTGGTATATAGATAAACTCATAACAAATTCAAGATATATAGGGGATCAAAACTGCAGACACTAAAAATTTGATTGAATTTCACTCTAGCTTTGATCCCCCAGACATCTTGAATTTGTTATGAAATCATTTTGAGCACTAGGAAGACCTAAAGTGCCAAACAAATTGCTTGTATGTTTTCATCGGTTCAAGGAATAAAAGTTAATCACAGGGGTATATTAAAAAATTATTATCTCGTGCAGAATAGTGTCTTAAGAACTGTAAAAAACTGAAATTAGGCAAAGTTTTGTTCAAAACAACCATGCTATGAGCCTATAACGCCCCTAGAAAAGTGAGCGTGGGACAGCTCTTCACCAATCACAACCCAAACAGCTGACTATTTTTAGGCATCAAGTTTGCGATTTTAAAAACGATTTTTTTTTTCTAGCCACCATTTTCCAACTCTTTAACTTCCAATATTTCTCCTCCTCTGTCCTAATCATCCCCCTCACCAATCATTTGCCCATTCTATTCTTTCTCGCTCCTTAACCCTTATTTCTCTATTTCCCAATACCACTCACTTATCCTTCAATGAAAAATATCAGTTTTTTCTGGTGTAGTTGGAAGGGGTTGGGCGATAAATATTTACAGGGCTGTTGGAGAGAGGGAAAATGAGAGAGAGAGAGAGAGAATAACTGAGAGTAGGATTAAATAATACCTCTAATTTATTGAAGCAGTTTTTACTGCAATAATAAGTTTTGCTACAAAGTAGCATAGCCTTTGCTACGTAGTGAAACTGTTATGAGGGATGTAGCATATGTATACACATCATTGTAAGTTTTTCTGCATGGTGATACCAACTACGTAGCAAAACTAACTGCGGTCTGAACCTTCTAGTTTCATTATAAGCCTTGTGACATTTTTTTCTGTCTACAGGAAGCCGTCATCTAATCACTTGGATGCTCCTAATTGGGAACCTTACATGCCGAGTCACAGATACCTCCACATTGGTGACATTTCCAACAATAATATTCCATCGGTAACACTTCAGCGAAACTATTTTGGCGACAGAATTAAATTCTGGAAAAAACATTTTCACTCATTGTATGACTAGATGTAATTTTCGTTCTGGATTTATTTTGAATACATTTTGCAAAATATAGAATAACAGTTTATTTGAATCAATTAAAATACATTTTGCAAAGTTTGATAGAAATAATGACGCACGCAGTCATAAAAAATTTGAATTCCTTGTAATGGGTCTTGTAATGTTTGTTTTAATTGTAATGTCTTAGCCACTTAGTGTAATTAGACATCATCTGACTAAAATTGATAGCCGTTATATGAATTACATGAAACAACAAACGTGCTATTCAGCATATAGTGTTATAAATTTCGAAGAATATAATTTTTAGTAATCATGATACATGCATTACGTATGGACGAAGATTTAAACAAACTATTTGGTGAATTATAATGCAAAAAATACTTTTCACTTTGAGTTCTGCCAAATAAAAATTTTGCTTCTTTCAATTCAGTCAAGAAAACAATATCCTTTGACATTTGTAATTCTTCAAGTTATAGAATGATTTCGTTAAATAAGAAATGTTTAAGAAGTGAAAAACAATTTATTTTCAGCAAAAAAAATTAGTTCTTCTTCGGATTACTACCAGAGCATGCGTGCGCGTAAAATAAAATGTATTTAAAACAATATGAAATTTTCTTTTTGTCAAATTTTTTCGCAATTTTTGACAATAATTATGAAAACCTGTTCTTAAAAGTTAAAGTCTTATATTGCGAAAAAAATCTATTTGTCACAAAATACTACAAAAGTCTGGTTTCAAAATTCCATAACTTTCTGTTCTTACCTTGCAACTAAAAAAAAATAATAAAATGAAACAATTTGTTTGTACATGAAAGATCTCATAGATAATACTGAGGAAAACTCCCTTTCGACGATGCCAGTCTTGTGTTCCTGGCAAATGATCATTACATAATCTTTATTCTATTCAATATAATATTCCTGAAATGTAAAAATTTGCTAATAGTTTCTAATTTACTTTTGTAAAAATCGATCTCATTGAAGCTCAGGTTAGGATTTCCAGTAATAAATAAAATTTGAAATTCAATTGTTAAACAGCAGCACATTTATTTAAATACACTTTGAACGATACGTACTAAAAATGTGACTACAAATCTGTATCACGGATTTTTTCAGGTCAAAACCTCGAATGTCAGTCTTAGTAGCTTAAAAACCTTAAGCTATATTCATGTACAAAATGATACAAATCATCCACATCATAATCAATCATTTTCATATCAAATTATTGTCAGAAATAATGCATAACGCAGTTCAATTTAAACACAGAAATGTTCCAACGTAAAACATACGTTAAATGAGAACAGCTTCGTTATTTTACCTATTTCGGATTGTTAGCATAAAATATCTAACAAATAATAGTCAGATGGTACATTGGTATATTCCGCTCAAAAACATTACATACTAAGCTGACTCCTTTCACCTACAAGAAGAAGCCAAAAAATATTTTTTCATTTATATCGATAACAGCCTTCACAGCCCAAATTGCTCTAAAAACTGGAAAAATGAGGAAATTTTTCATGAAAATAGGTGAAAAAGTTCTTTTCAATAAAATAATGCTAACCAAATAGGTCAATTTTCTACTAAAAATACGAATTTTCGAACAAGAAGATTAATTTTCTACCAAGAAAAAATCAACTTTTCAACAAAATACATAAAGTTCCAACTATACAGCTTAATTGTATTACGCGCCTCTTCCTCTAGATCACAAGTAGTACCCCTAACTTTTACCGGATTTGCCACAATATTCAAAGCTTTCAAAAAAGTACGCCAGTGCCGCCTCCGCCGCTCGGACACGTCTCCAAATCCTCATTCCTTTTCTTTGTGCCGGACAAGCCACACAAGTTTGTTTGAATTTTCATAAAAATGGGTAAAAGGCGCAGAAAATATCACTCATCTTCCGATGATGAGAAAAGTAGAATGGAGAGGCGAGTTCGAAAGTTAGAGCGAATGCTAGAAAAGAGGAAACATAAAAGTCGGAAGCACAAACGTCGTAAGTAGTTTTTTTGGGTTAGGAACTCTTTGTTCTTTTATTTTTCTTTGCAGTTTGACAACGCGACATTTCATTTTGATCTTCTCAGTTCATCAAGAAAGATAGAATAAGATTTCTTTGTTCTGTATTTTATCCAATTTGATTGAGTTATTACTCATTTTTAAAGGGGTTATTACTCCTATATTGGAAGTTATTACTTCGTCTCAAGCCGTTTATTGAGTTATTACTCAATAACTGCTTATGCTGTATTATTATTCAGTAGATATTTTAATTAAGTTATTACTTAATTATTATATTACTAGCAGTTACAAATAATTGCTACTCTGATTACAGAAGAGTTATCACTCGAATGTAAAAGAGATCTGGTTTTTTGCATTCAAGTTAATACTTGATCAAAATTCATAGTAGTCTTACAGACGAATCGACAATAGAAAATTATATAAATAGAAAAATATAATTTACTGAGTTATTACTCGATTTTTTGAAATTGAATTTTTGTTTGCCAGAAAAATGATTCAATTTAAAATTAAATTATTTTATAAATAGAAATTTTGTTTTTAATAGGCAGATCGTATTCTTCGAGTTCTTCGAGTTCTTCGACAGGTTCATCTTCAGCTACCGATATCAGAAATGAGAAAGATGTATATTCCTCAAGCGAATTCAATGAAGATTATGACATGAACCCAGCAGAGCAAGTTGATAACTCTCCAGGTCCATCGAAGGACGACAACTCAGAAAAGGTTCAAGGTACAGAACAGGATAATAGTCGGCCTAATGATGCCTCACCTGCTATCCAAGATCCGAAAAGTCTTGGTCCAGACGTTTTAAATGTCATTGGTAAACGAATTATAAAGGAACGCATCCTGGCATCTCCTATTCTCGAAGAATTTGTCGTTAGGTGGGAGGATATCTTAAAAAAGGGATTACCAGACGAGGAAAAAGAAGAGATTATTAAAAAATATCCTCCACCAAGTAACTGCATCGTAATCGATCCACCGAAGATAAATCCCGAAATAAGGGCGGTTAGTCTTCAGGATGTTATATTCAAGAGAGATGATCGCATCAGAGAAAGGCAAGAAAAGTTGACAGCTGGGCTGGCAGCAATTGGGAAAGCTCTATCTACAATTCTTAAGGAAGGAGAAGAAAAAGTTGATTTAGCCCTGGTTGAAAATCTCAGCGATGTTGGTAGACTGTTGGCGGATTTACAGCGTGATGAGTCGAATATCAGAAGAAATCTTTTACTGTCTAATTTGACTGCCTATAAGCAAACTTTGAGCGAAACGACATCAGACGAATGGTTGTTTGGAAAAGACCTTGAAGAAAAGTTGAAGGCAAAAAAGGCCTTAGAACAAGCAAGTCAGGAACTTAAGGCTCCCGCGAAACCTAAGTTACCTACTGGTCCAAAAAACTCCAAATTCCCGCTTCGGCAACCGAAATCGAAGTCTCAACAACCGAGCTCGAGCGGGAACAATTCTCTGACGTTGAGCAACAAGAAGCACTGGAATTCTCAGAACAACAGGAACCAATCGAATTCTCAGAACGGCAGGAATCAATGGAATTCTCAGAACAGCAGGAACAGGGGCAGGAATGCACCAGAGGAACGCAGGAGGTCAGATCAGAGGAGCAGGCCATACTAGGAAACGTAAGTGTTTTAGCTGGAAGACTCAAATATTTCCTATGCAATTGGAAAGAAATTACTTCCGATCCTGTCATACTGGCTTGGATTCGGGGTTATAAAATGCCTTTTTATACAAAGGTTTATCAAAATAATGTCCCAAAAGAAACCAGTTGGTCTCCTGAAGAATTTAATAATATCTCAAAATGCATTTTCGAAATAACACAAAAGGGTGCAATAGAGGAGTGCAAATCGGAAGCAGGACAATTTATCTCAAAAATTTTTCTGGTAAATAAACCAGATGGTTCTTTCAGATTAATTTTAAATTTAAAAAGTCTAAACCAATTTGTAGAGACAGAGCACTTCAAGCTCGAAGACTGGAGAACAGTCGTAAAACTTATTACTCCTGATTGTCAACTGGCTTCCATAGATTTAAAAGACGCGTATGACTTAATACCAGTAGCAGAATCGCACAGGATATATTTAAGATTTTATTTCAACGGTAAGTTACGTCAATACACCTGCTTACCTTTTGGACTTAGCTCTGCTCCCTATGTTTTTACAAAAATCTTAAAGCCGGTGGTAGCGCGATTAAGAAATCAAGGATTCCTTTCAGTGGTGTATTTAGACGATTGGCTATTACTTGCTGATACGAAACAAAAATGTCTAGAAAATATATCATCCACATGCACAATGTTAGAAAATCTCGGCTTTGTTATTAATTTCAAAAAGAGTCAATTAACACCTGGAAAAGAGAACAAATATTTGGGATATATGTTTAATTCAGAGGATATGCTAATTGAACTACCACAGCAAAAGGTCAATAAAGTATTGTCTTTGATCAGTAATTTAGAAACTCATTCAATTTGTAAGATACGTCAATTTGCGGAATTCATAGGTACAATAATTTCATGTTGTCCCACGGTAAAATATGGCTACGGTCACACTAAGGCCTTCGAGAGAAATAAATTTGAAGCCTTAAAAATTAATAATAACAATTACGAATCAAAAATGGTTATTTCAGATCAAGTACGTGAAGAGTTAAATTGGTGGAAAGTAAACATCAGATCAGCAAAGAACTGTATCAGGCCGATAGAATTTTGCCTAGAAATTTTTTCTGATGCCTCCTTAACTGGTTGGGGTATTGCATGTGGAGATATGAGAAGCCATGGATTCTGGGAAAAACAGGAACGAAACTGTCATATCAACATTCTAGAATTAAACACTGCTTTCATCGGTTTGAAATGTTTTGCCAAAGATTTGGAAAATTGCAATATTCTTTTAAGGGTTGATAATACCACCGCGTTATCTTACATAAACAGAATGGGTGGAGTTCGATTTCAAAACTTGAATAGATTTTCGCGTGCGATATGGGAATGGTGCGAAGCGAGAAATATTTACATTTTCGCCTCATATATTAGCTCGCAAGATAATTGCGTTGCAGATTTTGAATCTCGAAGAACGCAACCAGAGACAGAATATCAATTATCCGACGATGCGTTTAAGAAAGTTGTTCTTTATTTTGGAAACCCGGAAGTAGATTTATTTGGAAGTCGCATTAACTTCAAATGCGACCAATATATATCTTGGTTCCCAGATCCAGAGAGTATTGCAGTTGATGCTTTTACGGTATCCTGGTCAGGTTTTTATTTCTTTGCATTTCCTCCGTTTGCAATTATTTTGAAAGTTTTGCATAAAATAAAATCCGAAAAAGCACAAGGGATTATAATAGTCCCAGATTGGCCGACACAACCCTGATATCCATTGTTTCTAAGCCTTCTACAATCGAAGCCAATACAATTTAAACCAGATATTAGCCTTCATTGCTCTCCAAACAGAGATTCACACCCACTGTGGAAAAGCCTTACCCTGGTGGCAGGAATTTTATCCGGGAGGCATACGAGAGAAAAGGAGTCACGAGTGACTCTATAGATATTATGATATCATCACTGGCTACATCTTCATTAAAACAGTACGAAGGCTGTTTGAAGAAATGGTGGATGTTCAACTGCAAAAGAGGCACTAATCCATTCGACAGTTCCGTCGAGAACGTTTTATTATTGCTCACAGAAGAGTTCAAGAAGGGAGCGTCTCACGGATCCTTAAATAGCTTAAGATCAGCAATCTCACTTATAGTTGGAAAGGAAATGGCTCAAGACGACAGACTGAGGCGATTTTTTAAAGGAGTCTACAATCAGAGACCCACTAAACCGAAGTACGATCAGACGTGGGACCCCAAGGTCGTTTTGAATCACTTGTCAACCTTAGTTCCTCATAATGAGATTTCACAGAAAAGTTATCAATGAAACTCGCGACGTTGCTTGCACTTATTACGGGACACCGTTTGCAGACCTTGGCCTTAATAAACATAAAAAATGTTATGCAAAAGGAAGATAAGATTGAGATTAGGATTCCAGACAGAGTAAAAACGTCTGGACTCAACAGAAAGCAGCCGCTACTAACAATTCCATACTACCCGAAAGACGAAAGCATCTGTGTAGCTAAAATTTTGAAATGTTATTTGGAGAGAACTTCAGAAAACAGAGGAAGCACTGACAACTTATTTATCTCATTTAGACGTCCTTTTTCTGCAGTAACATCTCAAACGCTAAGTCGTTGGGTAAAGCTTATGCTACAAGAAAGTGGAGTTGATACTAGTATTTTTTCAGCCTACAGTACTCGACATGCATCCACCTCAACTGCAAAGAAAAATGGTATAAACATCGACACAATTAGAAAAACTGCAGGCTGGACACAGAACTCGAAGACTTTTGCCAAATTTTATGATTTGAGTATTGTTGAAGACAATACAGCATTTGCTAATGCAATACTAACACAAAAAAAGTAATAATTGTGTCTTAAATAAGGTTTATTTCATTGAATAAGAATCAATTTTTTTCAGTCTCTAAACATTGTAATGTTATAAAAAAAAAAAAAAAAAATTCTATATATATATATATATATATATATATTCTTATTGATATCAACAGATATTATTATTTGAGCTGCCGTGGCTTTAAACATCTACTTGTGATCTAGAGAAAGAGGCGCGTAATACAATTGATTGATTAAACGAACTTACCTGTAAGTGAAGTTCTATCAAAATTGTATGAAGCGCCTCTTCCGAATAGATCAGTCCCACCCATATAATACCCATTTTCTTACAAGAAAGAAACCCAACAAAAAATCACGGCAGCACTTTGAACGAAATGAGGATTTGGAGACGTGTCCGAGCGGCGGGGGCGGCACTGGCGTACTTTTTTGAAAGCTTTGAATATTGTGGCAAATCCGGTAAAAGTTAGGGGTACTACTTGTGATCTATTCGGAAGAGGCGCTTCATACAATTTTGATAGAACTTCACTTACAGGTAAGTTCGTTTAATCAATCAATTTTCAACTAAAAAAGATTGTATTTCAACCAAAAGTCGAATAATTCAATTTTTAGTAAGAAGAAGTTCAGTCAGATTCAAATTTCCTGCGATTTTATTAAACCAAACGATGAATAGCATTTCAAATTCATGGTAAAGTTAATACCAAAATAATATGAATCGAAATTAATATATTGTCGAAATTTTCCTTCAATTCATGTAATTTTCAGTTTTAATCTAATTAAAAAAAAATAATGTGTGTGGCTTGGGTCGCACAGTAGAAGTGAAACTTCGAAAGAATGTTTGAGTGGGATGAATTCATGGAATTCAAGGAATTTATGGAATTCATGGAATTTAAGGAATTCACGGAATTCCAAGATTTGAAGGAATTCACGGAATTCCACGATTTGAAGGAATTGACGGAATTCCACGATTTGAAGGAATTGACGGAATTCCACGATTTGAAGGAATTCCATGAATTCCTTGAATTCCGTGAATATATACATCTTTTGAACTGAAACATAAATCATTTTAAATGTGCCCCCGAATATCGTATTATCGATATGGTAAAAAAACCTAGAATAATTTTATCGGTACCTGGTAACAAAAAAGTTACCGGTATCGACAGTATGATTCATTCAGAGAATCTAGAAGAATTTAAGACAATTTTTTCAATATTAAAAAATGTTAGGAAAATTTTGGAATTATTTTAAAATATATTCCAAAGTTTTACAAATGAAAAGATTATAAAATAATTCTAATTTTGAGAATATTTTTGAGAAGCGTTAACAAAATCTAGCTTCTTGAAAAATTAAAACATGAATTCGCGCAGCTCTCTAAGAATTCTGAAAGATTTCAAGAGAATAATTGTTTTTTTTTCAAGATTCCTAGGAGAGTTTTGAATGATATTTTATTTGTCAACATGAATTCTAAGAGAATATTTGAAAAGCCTTCAAAAGATTTAAACAGATTTTTTGAATCGTCAAAAAAAATGCTGACAAATGTTAAGGTATTTTTTCAGTTTTAAAATATTTTTCAAAAATTGTGGGAAAAATTCGAATCATTTTAGAAAACATATAGAATTCTTGCAAAAAATTTTTTAATTAAGGAGGAAAAATGAGCCTGGCCGGCTCTTAGTCAAAAGCTCTCATCTTTAGTTGAAAATTTTAATATTTTGTTGTTGTTTGAGAATTAACTTTTCATCTGTCAATATAATTATTCTATTTTTCGTTAAAAAGTGAATTTTTCAATTGAAAATTGATAGTTTTGAGTTAACAAATCGAATATTTGTTTGAAAAGACGCCTATTTTATTGAAAATTTGTCTTTTCTGGTAGAAAACTCATCGTCTTGGTTAGAAATTCATCCATTTCGGTTAGGAAAATGCATCTCCTTGTTTAAAAAGTGATTTGTTTTGGTTGAAGATCCTGCTATTTTGTTGAAAATCAGTATTGTACTTGGTTGAATAATCAACTATTCAACTATTTCGTTGTAAATTGAAATTTAATTTGTTAAAATGTTCATGTCTTTTGTTAGAAATTCGTCTTTCTGTATTAAAAAATCATCCTTTATGGTACAAAAGTCATCATTCTCTGTTGAAAGTGAAATTTCTTATTGATAATTTAACTTTTTTCTAAAAAATTCGCCTTTTTAGCTTCACTGTTAGAAAAAATAATCGCTTATTTCATAAACAATATATGCAAATAGCTTTTACACACATGTAAATGAAATTTAATATACATGTGTATATTGGATGTAATATAAATTTTATTCTTTTGAAATTCAATGTATATTGAGTATAAAGATAATTTAATAATAATATTAATATTGATACACACAATCAAAATGTTTGGTAAAAAGTAAATGCATTTACTTGAATCCCATTTCTTAGCATCACGGAAATATTGTTTCACAGTCGCAATTTCTATTTAAATCAGACATATTTTTTGTTAATCTGAATAAATAGATTCTTTTGCTGTATTTTGTAGTTGAGAATAAATATCACGTACATTCAAGGAAATGATTTCCTCAACTCAAAATGTCTACATTCGTGAAAATCTAATTAGACCTTCAAAGAAATATTTATTTTATTCAATGAGTTCGATTCATTGAATTGATCAGGACACCTCTCCGTGGATTAATTTGTCTATACTCTAATCAAGTATATAGGTTTGTTCAAATCAAAGAAATAATTATTCAATTTAAAAGAATATTAAATAAGTTAAAAATTTATTTCTCTGATACAATGAGTTGATGCATTTATACCAATGAAATATTTCTTTCGAGTAATAAAATATTCTGTTTACATAAATATTTATTTCTTTAGTTGGAGGAAATGGGTAATTTGATTAGCGAATTTGAATTATTTATAACAAATAATCATTCATATAAACGGAATAATTATTTTATTGCATTAAAGATTTACTCATTCGGTTGGAAGAATTTTTTCAATGTAGAATACAAAGGGGACTATTCCAAACAAAGATTTCTTCTAGTCGGAGAAATATTTTAGAAAGATGAATGCATATTCATTTAACTGAAATAAATACATATTATATTAATGAATGTTGGCGCAATTTGTTTTAATTGAATACTTGTTGAAATTAAACAAATATGTTGTCAAAATATTCCCTAAGACTGTTGCAAAATACCTACCAATAATAACATTGTTTATTTTTAACAAACTCTCTTGCTTTTTTTATGAAAATTGTTATACATAAAACTCTTAATGAGCATATTATCAAACTTTTGACCCTCTTGATATTTTCTCTTACGACGAGGTACTATTTATTCACATTATGCAATATGTTTGTTATAAATCCACGTTCTTTCGAATAATTGCATTTTTCTATGGAAAACTACAAACATGCACAATCGTAAAAAATTTGGAAATCAGTAATTATTTCAGTTTCAACCATTTTTATTCAGAGAAGCAATAAAGTATCTTTTACGTAGGAGGAAAAGCTATAAAATAAACTTCTTTAGACACTCAAGTTCATCCTTATGCAAAGTTAATAATTCTCACAAAGTTTACTGAATAATTGCAATTTCTTATGGGAAATTGAAAAAATATAGCGCATAAAGACCCTGAATGTGTATAAATAATGTTGAGTCCATTGATCCATTGTAATTTAAAGACTGTAAAAATTCTCATTTTTTTTAACTTTGTTTAAACAATCAGACGGTAATGTTTTTAATTTGCAGGCAGGCAGACTATGTCACGTCTAAAATTTCAAAATATGACCTTCTTATTGCTTCAATGGAGTTGATAATGCTACACCATTGAATTAATAATTTTCTACTTATCTTCAGTGGCTTAATTTCATACTTATTTATGCTGAAGCTTATTTAAGTCAAATAATGTTCATATTGTATGCTGTATAATTGCAGTTTCCCATGGAAAATAAGAAAAATACATAACCGGAAAAAAAATTGAAAATCGAAAACCGAACTCTGTTGAAAAATAGCACTTGGGGATGCTGAATATGCATAATTAATTAATGTATTGATCCATATTGATCCATTATATTTTTAGTATTGTAAAAAATTATTTTCTCTCCTATCTTTGTTCTAACAATCAAAAGGCACTATTTCGAAAATGGAAAGAGACTACGTCACGTTAATAATTTCTCAATGTAGCCTTCTTATTGTTTGAATAGAATTAAAAATGTTATACCATGACGTCGTTTTATTAAACTTTTCTATTTTTCTTGTTTTCCATGACTACCACTTCATTAAAATGATTATATATAGTTGTGAATAATTTTCTTCTTACCAAGCAATTAGCTTTCCACCATTGAATTAGGACATTAGTTAAATTTCACCAATTTTGATTCAGAGAGGTAAAAGGTTAAAACTAAAATACTTCTTTAAGCACTCAAGTTGGTACTTATTCCCTTCGGGCCTGATTAAGACAATATATTTTTTTGAAAGTTTATCAATCTCTGGCACAAAATAAAACTATTCAATCTCGTGACATATCGTCGTGCGACGAGTAATTATTTATTCACAGCCTTATAAATAATATATTTTTCATGAATCTCCGCTTCCTACATGCAAAAATTTGCAAGTTGTCAATAAATGTGCTGTTGCAATGATGATCGGTATTTTAAACATATATTTAATTCACTGCCTATTGTGCTAAAACTTATGAATATTGCCCAGGTGATTGCAACGAGCTACATTTTTTTCAAGTTCTTTTCCCTAATTATTATTATATTTTTCAATGTTCACAAATATACACAACTTTGAAACAAAAGATAAAAAGATTTTACGCTAACTTAACATTTTTCTTAATGGCGACGTGATGTTTACCCAAGACAACTATTTTAGTAATATATTGGTGTAAAGATCATTCATAGTAAAAATTAACATAAAAAATGAAAAAAATGACATACGACATAAACTACGAGAAAAAGAATAAGCAAAACTTGTTCACTTAAACAAGAGCTACAAATTTATTATTAATCATTTCTTACAGAATGCGTAGTTTTCTGTTCCAATCGTACAAAATAACATGAACAATAAAAAAATTAAATTCTTGGAAAAGCAACACTAGGTACGGAAAAAAATAATGAACAAAAGTTATTTACCATAAAAAGATCTACAAATTTGTCATCAATTATTTTTTGATAGGATGCACATTTTTTGTTTGAATCGTCAAAAATAACATAGAAAATAAACAAATTCAGTTTTTGCGAAAATTGCACAATGTGCAATAAAATGTTAATTAACAGAATTGTTTTTTATAGGATGCACATTTTTTTTGGAAGAACAAAACAATGAAAATACATATATTTCAATAAATAATAATATAAATGTGTAACCCAAAAATGGTAATGTATTTTATGAACGGCCGAGAAGGTCAAGTTTGGTTGAATATCACAGGACAATTTTCTGAACAGCTGGAGACTGAAATTTTATTTAATCAATTTCGTAATTGCAAATTTTTTACTGATATATCAGTATCATGAGACTAATATGATTAAAAACATCTTTTATTGACATTTACATATAGAAAAACCTACTACAAATACGAATCATAACGAACTTTACCGTCTGCAGCCGGATTTTGATTAGAAGCGCTCGCATTTACGTGGACATTTGGCTAAGGGAGAAGAAAACTGCAGAAAACTACTCCCGCGCGCTGCCAGTTGCCGAAACTTATACAGTTTTGCATGGAAATAAGAGTTGTCTGACGAAAAATCCCAAAAACTACTGGATCAGCACCAGCCCATCCAAATAAAATGACGGCAGTGCAGTTTTACAGCTGTAGCAATTTTACTTCAGTTACCATGAGATTTTTTACCTTTACGATTAATGCACTTAATGGCGTCATCATGAATGGTGTCAATCGTAGTTTTTAAAGATTCAATATCTGATGAACAGCAAGCATCCGCAGTCTGTAAAAAAATGAAATAATAGTTAGATTTATGTTTATTGCATTGTAGGTTTTTGTAGGATTTTTTCTGTTTGACAAAAATGCACTTTTTGATTTTGGACTAAAAACTTCTTTTCAACTGAAGTTGGTTAGAACAACACAAAATTTAAAAACGACTGAAAGTTTAACGGAATGAACTTTTTTACAGGTTAAATGTCTAAATGGTTAAACCTTGAAGTTATTCAAATTGTTGAATAAACGATAAAAATGTATCAAATTAATGCTTAAAATATTCAAGGAAGCAATAGTCTCTATTTACCATATATTCATTTGCGTCACGGCCATCCTGAATACACTTATTTAATGAGATTCCTTTTCGTATATCAAGTTTATTGTGTGAGGAGTTAAAGTTGTCCAGACAATGTTTTTTCCTATACTTTGAATTGCCGACCAAATCCTAAGTTTGGAAAAAATATAAATATTTAATTAATATAAATTTCGATGCTGAAAAGGTTACTTCAGGCAAATAATTTTCGAAGAACAAAAAAATCTGCCTTATTCTGGATTTGAATCGGGAAGGCAACTATCCATGAGTTGACGAATTACGCCAACTGTGCCTCAGGAGATCCTTTCTTGTTCTTCAGACCTACCATTTTACAGGGAAGTACTATACAGATTTCTCCACTGCGATAAGTGTAACATTCATGATCAACATATTTTTAATTTAATTAATTTTTGTAAGATGTTATTACCATTTAATGATGTTAACGCTTAATTTTTTTAATTTTTAATTGATACAAATTTAGATGTTAAAGCGACTACTTTGGACAAATACTATTTGAAGATCAATAAAGTAATCTGCCTCAGCTTTAGTGGTGTAACTGGTTAAGGCTCCACTCATGGATAGCTGCATTCCCGGTTCAAATCCGGCCAGAGGCAGATTTTTCCTTGTTCTTGAACAATTATTTGTCCGAAGCAATCAATTTTAAAATTAGAATTTGTAGTAATTGAAAATTAAAAACTTGAAGATAACATCTTTGAGGCTCGTGTAGGGGGTAATGTAACCTAGGAAACACACGTCCGAAAAATATGTTAAATTCCTTAAATATTGAATCTCCAAAGCAGCAAAACAAAAATAAACAGAACTAGCGCGATATCCAAAATAGAAGAATTATTTCCACAGACATAGAAGTTTATTTCGGAATTTGTTGAGTAATTATATTACTTTTAATGTATTTTTCCTTTTTTTAATGTTTAATTTTTTTTTAATTTCAAAATGATACATTCTTCATTGTTTTTAATAATTTATTACAACTTTATAAAAATTATCACTTTTTTGTCTGTTGGAATGATTTTTCTATTTCGAATATTGCGCCAGTTCTGTTTTTTTTGGTGCTGCCTCAAATATGGATTTCGAATTGATTTTTTCATGTGAGTTTTTTAGGTTACATTCCCCCCTACAAAATCTTCCAAAAATTAAGATAAATATCAAAATCTTTCAATCTATGTGGAAAGTCTTTTGGACCAGGTGAATAATCAATTATTTCAATGTCAATTTATTTTTATTCACTGGCACAAATTTTTTCAGGAAACCGAGAAAAAATCGACCTCAGCTCGGATGCGAACCTCGCGCTGCTACTTTTCATGAATACATATTTTTCCGTTTCCCATAGATACCTTACAATAGACTCCCTGAGATCACATTCGCTCCTTCCATATCCTCTTATTAAAAATAATTTTTCGTGCATTTCTCAGAAAGAAAAAGAAAAAACTAATTCAAATCAAAAATGTGAAAATAAGAAAAGCAGTGTTAGCTCAGCTGATTCTATAACTTTGTCATTTTTTTACTTCAATGCTTAATTTATCTCATAAAATTCAGAAATATTTTCACCAGCTTACCTTTATTTCGTTCCGTTTTGGTGTTACGTACTTAGTGATATCCTCCAAAGACTTTAAATATAAGTTATTTAGTCTAGTATTCAGATCTGCATGGACTATCTGTAAAGTTAGAAATCAATGATGAAAAAGGACTGAAACATTATTTGTAAGGGCGTGCAAAAAGTTCGAAATCATTTAAACATATATACCTCAGAGTCACACAAACAAATTGAGCAAAAACTATGTTTGAAATAAACAAACATTTCTAAAAGAAATAAGATGTTTAAGTTCAACAAAGAATTTGTTTTTATTTAAAGAAATGTTGTGTGAATCAAATAAATTTGTTTGAATCGAAAATAATTTGATACATTCAAATACAAGTTTTTTTGAATTAAACGAAGTGTATTCAAAAACATTTTTTTTGGTTGAATACTGTCCCCAATCACCACAGAGAAGGGGTACCTGGCGGATCCGCATATCATTACTTAGTTCTCTAGTGAACTAAGGCCCGTTTAGTCCACGGTGACGTCAACAATTGAGAAAACACCGACTTCGATTCTTCTCAACGAGCATGTCGGGATGGTCCAAGTTCGAGCTTAAAACTGGAAAGCTTTCGAGCTTTCGTCTTGAACAGAGTTCGCGGATTTCGGTTTTTCTTTTTATTACAAATAAAGAAATACTATCACTTATACGTAAAATAATTAATTTTGAATTTAATTTATAAACACGTATCTTATCTTAACTATTGATTAAATGCAATTAATTTCTTAAATACATTAGTATTTTTAATCACCCATAATCCACTGTAGGTTGTATTATCAACTGGAGAGAGTTTTCCCCTGATAAATATGAGATCTAAATTTTTTAACTTGGGCACCATAAATAACGTTTTAAACCGAATTTTCCTTCAGCAAGGCTTTGAATAATTTCAACACTATGATTTGATTGTTGGTTGGCCTGGATGATTTTTTTATTAACAAATCAAAAGTATAGATGATTTTTCCATAGAAATGGGAATTTTTTATCAACAATTCACGGCGAGAAGTTTTCTTTTGATCGAAAGATTTCGTTTCGCTTTCAACAGATTTAACTTCGATACAGACAATGTATTCTACTGAACATAATCATTTTTCATTAATATTAAGAGATTCATTAATCGCTGAAAAAGACGGAGTCTGCACCAAATCTACAGAACGGTTGTTTCTACGAATAAATAGTAATAGGACAAAAAAAGAAAAAATTAAGCCTAAAACCGAAAACAGGTTTAGTTTATGTAGCATTTCTGTTAAAACAGTTCAGTTTTTAAGGTGTTCAATTTCAAATTTCAGAATATTTTAAGGAAAATACATTCAAAATTCAAAAGTTTTAGATTGAATAAGAGAAAATTTAGAGATTTAAAACGTAACCTTTCCAAATACAAGCTTTAAAATCTGAATGATTTTAAAGAGGTCTTGAAAATAAAACTGCTTTAAAATTAGGTATTCCTAACTGCACAATTTTAAACAATAAAATTATACAATCCAAAAAATTCAAACTAAAAACTTCAAAACGAAATTGAATTTAAACATTCCCCTTTTTCATCCCAAGCCAAATTTCAAAAATATATAATTTGATTCCATTCATCTAACTAACGATATTAAAAACAAAAAATTTGCTCTTCTAATTCAGAAAAAAATTGAAAACCAAAACTGCCTTCCTTGCCACTTAATAAAAACGTTAAAAAATCAAAATCTTCTCATTCCAAAACAGAAATAAAATCAAAATAAAACTTTCCTTTTCCAATTTAGAAACAAATTAAATACCGAAATTTCCTTTCTTCCATTTGAATAACGAAATTTCCTTTTCCAGTTCAGAAAATGATTGAAAATAAAAAAAGATGAAAAACTTCAAAATTGATATTTGAGTAGTCTTAAAGTTTTGAGTGTTTTTCAATGTAATAAAAATATTTATAGCCTCATGATAAGAAAAATGTGGAAAATGAAGTATCTGCCCGCTTCTACTCAACTGAAATATTAATGAAAATGTTTAAAATAAAAAACGTCCCTTTCCAAATCAGAAAAAAAGAACGAAAATTTTATATTCGCATGAAGGATTATTCATATATCACAGAGAAAATTGTAAATAAAGTCAATGAATCTTGGCTAAATATGTTTATTTTTCATCTAGTGATGTTAAATTATTGGCTGCGTCTAGTCGTCCCGAATTTCGGGACGACTAGCCGAAAATCAAGATAAATGCTAGTCATCCCGAAATTCGGGACGACTAGCCTATTTCTAGCATTTGGCTCCTCATCCCGAAAATAATGCACTTTATTAATTCTACTGTTTTTAACTAGACCAAAATTACCAAAATTACCAAAATTGACAATCCTATTTTCTCCATTCGGCTAGTCGTCCCAAAAATAATGAATTTTAGGAAATTTCTCGTTTTAACTAGACAAAAATCACAAAAAATGTTAATGACCCCGAAATTCGGGACGACTAGCCTATTTTCAACATTTGTCTAGTCGGCCTGAAAATAATGCACTAAATTAATTTTACTGCTTTCAACTAGACCAAAATAACGAGGCGTTGGAAAAGGGGTAGGGGTGTTACCTCACACTATTTCTGTGACTAGTCACAGGGGTGCCTTCCCGCCCCCACGAGGCGTTGGAAAAGGGGCAGTGGTGTTACCTGACATTATTTTTGTGACCTGTCACAGGGGTGCCTTCCCGCCCCCACGAGGCATTGGAAAAGGGGTAGGGGTGTTACCTCGCATTATTTCTGTGACTAGTCACAGGGGTGCCTTCCCGCCCCCACGAGGCGTTGGAAAAGGGGTAGTGGTGTTACCTGACATTATTTTTGTGACCTGTAACAGGGGTGTCTTCCCGCCCCACGAGCCGTTGGAAAAGGGGTAGTGGTGTTACCTGACATTATTTTTGTGACCTGTCACAGGGGTGCCTTCCCGCCCCACGAGGCGTTGGAAAAGGGGTGGGCGTGTTACCTACATTATTTTTATGACCTGGCACAAGGGTGCCTTCCCGCCCCACGAGGCGTTGAAAAAGGGGTAGGGGTGGTACCTTACATTATTTATGTGACTAGTCACAGGGGTGCCATCCCGCCCCCACGAGGCGTTGGAAAAGGGGTATGGGTGTTACTTACATTATTTTTATGACTTGTCACAAGGGTGCCTTCCCGCCCCCACGAGGCGTTGGAAAAGGGGTAGGTGTGTTACCTTACATTATTTCTGTGACTAGTCACAGGTGTGCCTTCCCGCCCCCACGAGGCGTTGGAAAAGGGGTAGGGGTGTTACCTTACATTATTTCTGTGACTAGTCACAGGGGTGCCTTCCCGCCCCCACAAAGCGTTGGAAAAGGGGTAGGGGTGTTACCTTACATTATTTCTGTGACTAGTCACAGGGGTTCCTTCCCGCCCCCACAAGGCGTTGGAAAAGGGGTAGGGGTGTTACCTCGCATTATTTCTGTGACTAGTCACAGGGGTGCCTTCCCGCCCCCACGAGGCGTTGGAAAAGGGGTAGGGGTGTAACCTTTCATTATTTCTGTGACTAGTCACAGGGGTGCCTTCCCGCCCCCACGAGGCGTTGGAAAAGGGGTA
>CAKNXH010002406.1:361742-434663 GCA_932178445.1 Andricus quercusramuli
TGCACGTGCACAGTTGGGCAAGTGACAACTGTGCACGTGTACAGTTAGGAAAGTGACATCTGTGCACGCTAAAGTGCACAGGAGTCCATCTGCGCACGTCTAAATTCCGACGTGCACAGTTGTCATTTGGACAACTGTGCACGTGCACAGATGGTACTTGGACAACTGTGCACGTCGAAATTTAGACGTGCACAGTTGGCACTTGGACAACTGTGCACGTGCACAGATGTCCAAGTGACAACTGTGCACGTGCACAGATGGCACGTGCACAGTTGGCACGTGCACAGTTGTCCCTCTGACCAACGACGTGCACAGATGTCCATCTGGCCATCGACGTGCACAGTTGGGCACGTGCAAAGTTGCTACGTGCAAAGTTGACCCCATCCCGGTATCGTAGAGCCGGGCAGAAACGCATACAGTTTTTGTAGAGTGTCCGTCTGTCCGTCGTACTTTTTTCCAAGCAGGGAAGTGAAAGGAAATGAGAAGAGGAAAATTAGGGGAGACGAGGGAAAATATGGGAGGGGTAGTAAAGTAAGTAAGGGGAAATAAATGGTGAGGAAGTAGGGAAAATAAAGCGAAATTGGGGGTGTGGGGGATAGAGGAAGTCACGCGTAATGAGAGGAGGGGAAGTAGAAGTGAGAGTAAGTGAGGGGAAGTGAGAAAATGATTAGATATGAGGGTGAGTAGAGTAGGCGAAGTGATGGTAAGGAAAGGGAAGTAGGGGAAGGGGAGTGCTAGCTGGTGATCCGATGAGAGACGGAAGTAGAGGAGGAAGAGGTTGGGGAAGGCGGGGCGAAGGGTGAAGTAAAGGGAGGGGAAGTAGGGGAATATAGTAGGAGTAAGGAGAAAAAATATGAGAGGGGGAGGTTTGAACGACTTAATTAGCGTCTTAATAGGTTACGAAACCCTTTCTTTGTAGGGGCGCTGCTCCTACTTTGACTAATTGTTTTTATTTTTTTTTCTTGTAAAACGCCAATACACCATCTTTATTTCACAATTTTTATTTTTTAAGAGTTCTGAAGTTCTGAAAACCTCTGCCTAACATTTTACTCATGGACTGTTAGGTGTAATTTATTCCGTCATAATTTTGAAATAGCGCGTCAACAGTAAAAGGATTTTCCTTCTTTCCGATAATGAATCCAACAACCGTTATTCTATCATATTACATTTATTACATCAGTATGAGTCGTTTCAAAGATTATTTAAGCGCAGAATAATAAAAAATTTATCGTTATCGATTTTTAAAGTGTTAATATTTTTAATATTAGGAAATACAAATCTCGGCAGGTGAACGCGTGTTTACTTACTTCCAGTTGTTCATAATTTTCTTTGTTTAATACAAAAAATGTATTTAAAAAATGAAAATTGCATATATTTCCTATTATGTGTATTTTTTCCTGAAACCTTTGCAAGAATTTAAAAATATTTACATAAATTTTCCATGCCCACGACTATGCCAGTTGAAAAAGAATTTGTTGAGTAAATATTTATCACTTGTGTGGTCGGCATGATATGCTTGATATTCATAATAGCATTTGATAATAATAACACCTTCACTTCATAATTGTTTTCAAAATTGAAAAGTTTTCATAATTAAATAAATTATAATTAAAACTTGATATTTTTCATAAACTGATAAGGTAACTTACTTCGAAGACACAGAATGTCAGTAAGCAGCAGAAGATGGCACACTTCATGGTTGAAGAATTCGTTTAATTTCTACTTCCGTGCAAAGATAAACTTGAAGTATGTCCTCTCAAAGTGTAAAGATGATTTTTTTATACTAAACGCTTATCTTATCATATGGATGTATTTTTCCGTTTAAAAAAACAAATGTTTATTTTATGACGAAACTGAAATTTCATATGCATATTCACATATGGTTTATGACACAGACTGGAATCGCAAAAGCTGATTCACTTAGAACACTGAAAAATATCAAGCAATATTATTTAATTATTCACGGTCCGTTGTAAATCATGACAAATTAAATAGTTACTGAAAAGATAATAAGTGAAAATTGACGTCAATGCGATACTGAAAACAAAATTATTCCAAGAATTATTAATTCGAGCAGTTATAATAAAAATGTGTTTTCACTGTTTTGAACGTTTCATTTAAAGGTTTAACTTATGCTCCTAACGTTATTTTTTCAAAGGTGATAAAAAGTGAATTAAAAAAATTTGATAGTATTTTTCACGAGGGATCGATGATCATAGAACTCTCGCAAAATGAAAACAGGTTAAAATTTATTCTTCCAACATATGCGTGTTGATTTGTTTTATTTTTTGGTCCCTACTTTGAACTTAACCTGGGATTTTAAATGGGAAGAGCTTAGTTTTCGAAAAAATGTAAAAGGAGTACTTGTTACTAGCTTCTTATAATTAAAAATTTTATCACTTCTTGAGGAATTTACAAGGAATAATTTCCACCATATTTTTTTTTATTTTTAATCCCGCCCCTCGACCCCACCCACCCTTATAGTTTGCCCTGAAAATGTCCCAAAAAGTGCAAAATAGCAATTTTTGTCAAATTCATGCTAAAGACGGTATTTTTTTAATGAATTTTTTTATTCAAAACTCACAAGTTTACAAGTGTTTTTTAACAAATTTGAATTTGCTTGAGTAATAATTATTTTTTTAAACAATTTTTTCCCACCAAATCGTGAAAAGTTAGTATTTTTTGGAATTATTTACAAAATTAACGAATGCTGAGGGTAATATTTGTTTGTTTAGGATATTTGTCAATTATTGAAACAATCTTCATTTGCTTAAACAATTTTTTGCCCTGTGAACCAACAACAGTTATTATATTTTTGAAATAATGACGCAGTTAATGAATGATCAGAGCGATATTTTAGTGAAAGAGAGTTCGCAGTTATTTAAATAATGTAAATATCACTTGCTACTGCAAACAGGCATGATGGAAACAATAAAATTCGAGTTGTTTCGAATTTCTTACACTATATCGCTTATCACTCAGTATTTTCTTATCTTAACGAAATTTATCTGAAATATAACTATCCATAACGTAACAGAAAAAAATGATTAAGAAAATGATTATGGTTTAAACAATGAGGGTATAAATTATAAGATAAGAAAATATTTCATAATAAGCGTCATAGTGTAAGAGATTCAAAAAAACGACCATTTTCTACACCTTCCCGATAAAAAGGCGTCAGTGATTGATTATTAATTGTTTAAATAATTGCAGACTGTCTTTCACAAAAAAGTGTAACTCTTAAGATTTATTAACAATGTGGATTATAATTCAAGAAAATAGTAACTGTTTAAAATTTACAGACGGCGAAAAATTTTTGAAACAAGTGAATATTGGTTAAATAATTGAAAACTGTCTCGTACAAAATATATCAGTTTGAATATTAATAAATTGCGTCATGATATCTAGGAAATAGTAACTTTTCAAGATTTACAGCAAAAAAAATTCCAAATGAATGACATTCTTTTAAATAATTAACAAATATATTAAAAAAGGAAAATTAATCTTAATATTTATAACCTGTATCATTTACCCCGAAAATAAACAACTTTTCTGGATTTACAGGGGGAAAAAATGTTGAAAGAAACAATGAATGTTCAAACAATGAATAATTGTTGAGAAATACTTGAAAACTTGTGACTTATTGAATAAAAATAATTAATGTTTAAAAAATGCAGGAAACTACCGTTTTTAGCATGAATTTCACATGAAACTGCTATTTTGCATTTTGAGGGCATTTTCGGGGCACAATACATGAGGTTTGAAGGGGTCAAAATTAAAAGTTGTAGGGTGAAAATTGTTCCTGGAAAATTTTTCAAGAAGTGACTAAATTTTATTTTATAAAAAGTTAATAGTCAGTATTTCTTTTTTCCAATTTTTCGCAATCTTAACTCTTCTAATCCTACATTGATTTTAAAAGCCTGGGGTAAATATTGCCGACTTAAAAAAATAGGGCATTTCTTTTTGCGGAAGTAGATTTTTTTTAATTTGGACTGATAAGATTCTTTGGTAATAACACTGAAAAATTTGTTTGTGACATTACAAACAAATTCAACAAAAACATTTTAAAAATGTCTTACCATTGGGCAAGTCAATTAAAAATGTTCGAATATAAAATTTGTTAAAATATTTGTGTAAGGAAGCAAAATTTATTAATTTTGTTGGGTGGTGAAGTTTATAGAAGTAAATAACCTTAGACGAAAAAAGTAAGAAAAAGGTTTTTCATCAGAATATAATATTTCAAAAAATTAGAAAAATGCAATTTTGTTCATTTGTTTCTCGAGTTGCCAAAAAAAATTTGTCTCGTTTTCTTATTTTTTCATGCTCTTTTTAATAAACTAAGGAAACACGTACATATTTATAAGTTTCAAACAAATTTTTTAAAATATTTTTTACGGATCCTTAAACACGAGAAACATGAAGCACAAGACCAGTAAAAATTCGTTCAGACAGGATCCGTAAAAAATAGACGACAATTTTTTTCAATTTTTGTTATAGGTGGAGTTTATGTAATTGAATAACCTTAGATGGAAAAAAGTAAGAAAAAAATTATTTCATCGACACAAAGTATTTTAAAAAATGACGACGTATGCACTTTTGTTAATTTGTACCAAAATGTTGCCAAAAGTTTCTAACAAAAAAAAAATTCTTTTTTGTACGGATCCAGAAACACGAGCCATTTTTACACAAGATCCGTAAAAAACCGTTTACATAGGATCTGTAAAAAATAAAAATTAATGTTGTTCGAAGCTTAGGAATATGAACGTGCTTCCATAGTTTATTAAAAAGAGCATAAAAAAATTAATGAAAAACATTTTTTCCAACTTTAGGTACAAATTTTTTCTTCATTTCAATCAAAACAATTTGTAACGTGTATCGAGCTAGGAATTAATCTAAGGTCCAGCAATTTTCGCTAGCTTTTCCCATTAAAATGATTGTAAAATTTAGTTAAATGAATTGCGATACTTTACAATTGTCCATAAATAATTATGTTTTTTTTTCTCTCACATTTCCATCAGAGGATGTGCGATGACATATTTTCTAAAAAATTTCAGAAATTAATTTCATTAACAATTCCTTCACCATTTCAAGTTTTAAAAGTAGATAAAATAACAAAAACCGTTCAAATGATTTAATTACTTTCCCGTTAGAAAAAATGATATCTTGTTTCGCAACTGAAGTGCGGAGTTGATGAAGTGCGTGAATACAGAACAAAACCCGTTCTCAAAAATTGAATTTTTTAACATGTAACAAAATTAGATATCACTGTACAAATGAATTAAGGAAACTCATAGAAAAAATAGAAATTCATCAAAAATTCTGCCGGGCCAAGTGAGCAATTAGCAAGATGAATGTGGATATAAGATTGCAAGATTAAATTGTCTTGATAACGCTTCTGAAATAAATTATGAAAATTAAAATAATGAGGATGCAAGATAAGGTAAATGTCGCAGCGGTAATCGTTACCGTAAATCGCCAAAGACTTCATTGACTTTACTTGTTCAGAAAATTGCCTGGGAGGATTATTTGAAGAATTATTGGTACTAATTAAAGCAGTAAACATCCTGGAATTCTATAAAAATAAATTTTACACTTTACTATATTCGTTTTAATTCATAATGAATTAAAAGTCTAATAAAATACTGTATTGAATATTTTTATTAGTATTAAACATCTGAACATGATAGAATACTTAATTATCAATAATTACACTTTATCATAAGTTCACCGACAGTTACTGATTAATTATTATTATTATCAACGAAAGAATTTCTTTGCCTTTTTTAACATAAATTCTTAATCAAGCAGTTAAGTTTTCAATCAAGAAAATTAATTTTCTACGAAAAATATGGGTTTTTGACAAAATGCATAAATTTGTAACCAAATAGGTAAATTTCTAATAAGAAAACATTATTTTCTGTCAAAAAATTTAATTTTGTAATCAAACGACATCGATTTTCAAACGATTATTTGAATTTAAAAAAAAAAATGAATTTCCAACAAAAGATGTAATAGTTGATATTTCAACCAAAGAATATTTTTATTTCAAATCATTTGTTTTTTTTTTGTAGTTTTTCATTTGAAGAATAATTTTTAGAACTAAAAATGTAACTATCCCATTCTCGGTCGAAAATTCATATTTTAAATTGAAAATTGATCCTTTCTAGTTGAAAATTCATGTATTTTGTAGGAAATTCGTCTTTATTGGCTAAATTCAACTGTTTTCAATTGCAATGAAAATTTGTTTTGGTTAAAATATCAACTATTACATATTTCTTTCCGAATTAATTTTATTTCTATTTTTAAAAACAAAATATTCGGCTTGAAGTTCAGCTGCTTTTTGAAACATTCATTTTTTCGTTGAAAATTGATCATTATAGTTTAAGAATTATATTTTCGGGTCAAAAATGTAACTGTTTTTGTGAGAAATCCATCTTTTTGGCTTGAAGACTACACAATTTGGCACAAAATTAGACCATTTAGTTGAAAATTCTCTACAAATATTTTGAACCAAAAATGAAAAAAAAACAACAAGATGAATGAATCGTTAACCAAATAGCGGAATTTTTAATAAAACGAGATGAATTCTGAAATGAATTTTCTATCGAAAAACGAATATTAAACTAAGTTGGATTAAACGGAAAAACGATGTTTTAACGGAATAGTGGAATTTTCAACCAATACATGAACTTTTGATGAAGGAAGGTGAATTTCAAACCAAATATTTGATTTTTGAATCTACAGGGGATAGATTTTCGGATGAAGAAATTAATTTTCTACAAAGCAATGAAAATAGGTAAACTTTCAACGGAAACGATAAGCTTTCCATAAAGAAAATTAACATTTTTGTTCTTTATTCATAATTTGTTTAATTTCAATGTTAGTTGTTACAATTTGAACTAAAAATTTATACATATAATTCAAGCAACAAATTTTGTTAAATAAAACCTTATTGCAGCTTGTGTGACAAATTTGTAGTCCTTTCTTAGATGAGCAACTTTTGGCAATTTATTTTTCTCATAGTTTGCGCCGTTTTTCTTAAAATTACATTTTTTAAGTTTCAATATTGCTTTTCACGAATAAAATTAAAACCACGCATCCTATCAAATCATCAAATCATAATTTAAAAAAAAGTAGTTCTTCTTCAGGTGGACCACATTTGTCTTACTATTTTTTTTCGTAGCTTGTGTTGTTCGTCTAAAAATTTAATTTGTCAATTTTTAATGTTGTTTTTCACGAATTAAAAAAACAACTACGCATCCTATCAGAAAGTGATTATTGACAGATTTGTATATATTTTTTCAGTGCCAAATTTTTGTCAATACATCTTTTTTCCTATCTTGCATGGTTTAACCGAAAAATGGAATTTTTGATTTTTCATTACTTTTTGTGCAAACAAAATTGGAATTTTCGATTTTTCAAGAAAAATTTTGAATATGCTTAAACTTTTTGAATTTTTATCGAAAATGACCGGCTAACAAACCTAACCTTTATTTTAGGACACTAGAAGAGTATGCCAAAGCACAATCCAATATGTAAATTCTTTCGAAAGTTATCGTGCTAATAAACTAAAAATCTACAGACAGATCTACCGACAGACGCATTCGTTAAACCTATTTTTCGGATTCAGGGGTTCACAAAGCGTGGACATTTGACAAAAACGGGGGGCGGGGAAGGGGGGGGGTTAAATTTTACACAAATCTATCACCTTCTCTGATACGATTGTAAAAAAAGAAATAAAATTTTGTTAAAAAGTCATATTTTTTATCAAAAATTCAAGTGCTTTGGTTGAAAGTGGAACTACTTTGTTCAAAATTAATTTGGTTGGTTGAAGACTCATCTCTTTGACTGAAAATTTAACCATTTTGTTGGAAATTATTTTCCTTTTTGGTTGAAAATCAATTGTTAAACTAAGAACTTGATTATTTCATTTTTTGTTGAGATTTGTGTGAAATTTGACCCCCCCCCCCCCCCCCTCCCCCATGTTTCTGTCAAACTTCCACGTTTTGAGACCCCGTGATAGATTTTTAGTCGTTTAGCACGATAACTTTCAAAAGAATTGACAAATTGGATTGGCCTTTGGTATACTCTTTTAGTGACCTAAACTAAAGGTCAGGTTCCTTTAGCCAGCTATTTCAGAAGAAAATTCAAAAAGTTAGAGCATTTTCAACATTTCTGAGACCACATTTTTCAGAATTAGAAAATTCTGTGTCATAACAACTTTTTGAATTTCCTTGAAAAATTCCAATTTTGATTGCACAATAAAATAATGAAAAATAAAAACTTCCATTTTGCGTTCAAACTATACCAGATACGAAAAAAGATGAATAGACTAAAATTATAGATTCAAAAAAGATCTTCAAGTCTGTTGATAATTACTTTTTGATAGAACGCGTAGTTTTTGTTGAAATTCGTAAATAACAGCATTAAAAATTTGTTAAATTGAATTTTTGGATAAACGACGCAAGAAACGAAAAAATATAATAAAACAAATGTTTTTTATTCATGTTGTCGATGCTCTTACCTTTCTTTTTTTTTGAGATCTGTGCACCAATGTGGGGGAAATACAAAGAGCGAGCTCGTAGTGCGAGGTACATACATTATCGAGCACGAAGCACGAGAACCAACAATCAAACTTGCGATTTAGATGAAAATTTGTCTTTTTGGTAGAAAATCAATCTCCTTGGTTGAAAAATAAGTATATTTGGTTAAAAATTAACTACCTAGTTCAAAAATATACTGCTCTTAAAAAATTCGTATTTTTACATTCACTTTCATGAGAGTGTAATGGAATCGTCCAAATTTTCAATCTCTAGTTTTTAATGGATTTTTAGGTTTCGGCACACACAAACTCCAAAAATCATGAAATTTTGTCTGTGTCTGTCTACGTGTGGTGTTATCTGAATGGTGTAGCCACGCTAACTTTTGAAGGATGAAAAATTCAGAACATTTTCAAAATTTAAGGAAAATGAAAAACTGTTTAAAGGTCGAGACTTTTTTTCAAAGTTTCTAGTAGATGACAAAGAGACTTGCAAACTGTCCTCATAGGATTTTTCAATTCAAAGAAATAGAAAGATATGTATATAATTTTCAACATAATGAAAATTCTCAAAAAATAAAAAAAAAATTGTCTGATAAATTAAGATATTTCAATCGAAATTGTTACTAAATAGTAAATATATTTCTACACTATCTAAAGAACATTTGTTGATTGGACCAAAATTCAAAAAGTTGAGAATCGTCTTCAATATATATATATGTATTTATTGAAAATACAACTGCTCTGCATAATATTCGTCTTTTCGGCTTAAAAATTAAACTATTTGGTTGAAAATTAAATTTTGTAATGAAAATTCATATTTTTGGTCAAAATTTAACTATTTTTATAGAAATTTCAAATATTCGGTATATAATTAAACTAAATGGCTAAGACTTAACTTCTTAATCGATAATCCATATTTCTGCTTGAAAATTCAACTATTTTGTTAGACAATGCAACTATTTAATTCAAAATTAAACTATTTATTTGAAAATTCAACAGTTTTGTAGAAAATTATTTTTTTGTTAAAAAATCATATTTTCAGGTACAGAATTTAACTGTTTTGTAGAAAATTAGTTTTTCTTTTGACTAAAAAGAAACTTTTCCATCTAAAAAAAAAAAGTATTTCATTTCTGGTTGAAAAAAATCCTTGGTTAGTAACTATAATCACTAAAGAATTATTCAACACTTTCATTACTTAACTTTAGTAAAATAAACTTGTGAGTTTTTACTATTCCCTTAGAGAAATAATGCTAAAATGTCACTACTTCATTAGTCAGAGAATTTAACTACGTTAAAAAAATTCATAAATTCTCAACTCCAAACGTCATCTTTGATTTGAAGTAGAAAAAAAAAGCTTTGCCGCATAAAGCAACATTATTCGTGCTCAGAAGAGTGGATGCAAAGTTTATAGGTTGGTGAGGCATACAAGCAGAAACTGGCGAGTCTGTTGCATTTTTATGGTTCGGTATAAAAACCTCATATGTACGTGCTTTATGGCATGTTTTTTATAACTGTAACTAGAGCGGAATTGTCTCTGAACAGATGGATTTTGACGCTCATGTTTTTAGAGTCTAACATAATCCGCTTTAAAATAAGGTCATAAATTCTTTTCAGTTTTCAGGTAGATAAACAATTGCAATAAGATTTCCATTGCAAATATTTCATTTTTCAAAAATGTGAATCCTTCAAATTTGTATGATTTTTCAGAATATTAAAAAAAGAGGGATGAATGATCTGAAGATAACAGAATTACGAGAAACTATGCATGCAGGAAAGCTAGATATTTTATGTGTGCCTGAAATAAAGAAAACGGAATGCGAATGTGGAAAAAAATGGAGTGCTGCAATGGAAAAAATGGATTTGAAATCTGCCATCCTGATGAAGAAACATAACATCTACAGTTTACCGTAAGGCCTGTTTACTTCTATGCCGCAACACGAACGTGAGCCTTACGTCAAACTGCATTTGTACAGTTTCTTCATCAGGACGGCAGAAATATGGTCAGGAGTAGATAGTGAATCAAATGGTAGTCAAGGAGTCGGTCGGATTATGAATGAAAGAGCGAAGCAGCATCTTAGAGATGCTTTACATACTTTACATGATACATTAAGTATTTGCGATAATGGTGAAAAAATCATTCTACTAGGTGATATGAATGGATGGGTTAGCGTCCAACGTCAGGGAAAAGAAAGGGTGAGTAAGGAGGGGCAGCGCCAACCGGTGGGGCAAAGGCGACTTTGCTTATAACATCGCTATTACTTAATAATTTTAATATTACTTTGCATAAAATAAATCTATTATATCATAGAGATAGTGTTACGTACTAAAATCTTGAAAATTGACGATGTAAAAGAAAAATGATGCAGAAAACAGTTTTGACAACGAAAGAATGGAAGATTCGCTAGCAGAAATATTTTAAATATCGTAAATAAATGAGGCCTCACCAGTGGGGCAAGCATGGCCAAAATAATAGCTAACGCGTACTTAGGTTATAAACGTGTCATAAGTTTTGTCGATAAGTGATCGATAATGTAGGACAGCCACTTACCTTCTGGGCTACATGCAAGAAACTATTAAATATTATTATTTTTAATCCGGTCGGTAGAGCGGGTGTTTTGTATTGGTATGGTAGAAACCTTTGCGCGCAGTCCGTCTCTACTGCAATGTCAACACATAAGAGGTTATATCGCAGCTATCACTATTTTTATTAAAAATAACTTATTCTTCTTGCCGGAAACGTTTCAAGGTAATTTTTCCAGTATATAAAATACCATTAATTAATGCTCATAGAAATACGATATACAATAATGTAGGACTCGAAATGAAAAAAAGTGGATCAGTTCCACATCTTATTAAATTTAAAAAAATCATTGACTGTTAACTGGTTGGCGCTGCCCCTCCTTACCCTAGGCAATTTCAGGGATCCAAGAAGAAAAAATGATAACGGAGACAGATTAGTGAGCCAAATGTTTATGATAAATATTTGGTTTAGGCATAAGATGATCCACATGTACACCTTGTGCAGAGCAAATAGCCACAGTATAATTGACTTTGTTGCTGCAGATGAAAGACTTAAAGATGGAGAAGTTAGAGAACCAAAAAAACTAAATGAACGCGAATCAAAACTGAAAACTTACAGAAACTGGATGTGTGAATAGATTTTCAGAATAAGATAAACTAACGCATAGATAGGGCAACTTAAAAGGCGCTTATAAGCATTAAAGATATAGTGGACGCATGAACTGTTCCGGGATATCATTGTTAAAACTGCGACCGAAGTGTGTGGTACTTCGGTTGTAGGAAGAAAGTCTGGTGATGCATGATGGAATGATGAAATTCAGGCAGCCCAAAAAGAAAAGAAAGAAGCATACAACAGAACTTTGAACATCACAGATCTTAGCGAGGAGGAGAGAAATAGGCTCAAAAATGATTACATACACAAAAAGAATCAGAACAGAATTGGAAAAGAAATTACAAAACGGCTTTGAAGGAAACAAGAAACTCTTATTAAAATCTGCGAAGGGAAGTGAAATTACAAAGTTTATCAGCATGAGAAATAGCAAAGATGAAATTCTATATGATAAAAACGGTATACTGAACGCTTTGAGAGATTCTTTTAAGGAATTATTAAGAGATGAAGATATAGGGCACCACAACTGCGGTGTAGAACACGATGCGTTAGAAAACTCAACTGAGAGAATCTGTGTTACTGGGGTTAGGGATATCATTGAGAACTTAAAAAATTAGTAAGGCAGCTGTTGTGGACAATATTAACGCTGAAATGCTCAAATACGGTGGCGAAGACATACCTCACATTGTGTACTAGTGTTTGTTTTATAAATATTTGGCGCCTGACCGCAATGAGCAGATGATATAATATCTTTCGCTTGATAGTGGGAAGGCCCCTGGCCACTTGGGTTTGACTTTGAGGGTCGCGACACGTTGACATAACGACGGGTCTTCCCACAAATAGGCGCAACCTATTTTATCCCATTATATTGCAGCCCGGCCTCCATCTATATTGTGAAACCATACCCCAACAACTGACAGACGACAAAGCGATATAACGATGATATAACGTCTGCAGAAACATATCAGATAGAATAAAAGAAAAACAGAACACAACAAAGTATTGAAAAATGAGCATACATTCTTAGGTTTTTAATCTGTTTTATATCATTCAAAAATTTCTGAACTTTCAAATCAGATAAATCCAACTCTCTCCGGTCGATTTCTTACATTGAATAAGAAGAATAAAATTCTTAAGGAAGGAGAAATAAAACATTTTTATATTGGTCATACAGAGTCGCTTAAAGAACCTAAATAAAAAATAATTAAACTTTAAAGATTTGGAAAACATGAATTATTTGTGAGTACTAACCTGATCACATAATTTATCTTGTTCGAATGTCTACCTTAAAAACTCGACTATCGAGAAAACCGGCTCTAGTCAGAAGGTAGTTTTCTGCATTTTTCCTCTCCCTTGGACAAACGTTCAGGTGAATGCAAGTACTTCTAATAAAGTCGGTTGCAGCATCGGGTTATCACTGATAGATTGATAGATTAAATTTATAGTTATTCGAAGCCCACCTTGGCAACAAAAAAAATCTGCCCGCTTCGCGGGCACATTCTCATCGCGCGCTTCGCGCGCGGCTCGCTTCGCTCGCAAGTTTGAGCGCGCCTAGGGCGCGCGACTGTTGGATCTCGCGCTTCGCGCTCGATCATATATTTATCTCGCGCTTCGCGCTCGATTATGTATTCACCTCGCGCTACGCGCTCGGGCGTATTCACATCGCGCTTTACGCTCGATTCCTCTAGATCTTTGAACTTCGTGTTCGACTTCGATGAAAAGAAAAAGTTTATTTCTAAATATTAGAAAATTATCAAAACCTCTACATATGAAGTGATTGTTAAATTTGTTTTAATTTTAGACTGAAAAGGAAATTTATTTACTCAAGGTTCTATCGACCTTAAGGAACACATTCTCATCCAGATGCTCGCGCTTCGCGCTCGATATTTGATTTCAAATTCATTTGAACCTTGCGTTCCACGTTAGGTTCTGTGCACCGTATAATAGAAACAAAAAAGTTTGAGCGCACTTACGGCGCGCGATTTGGGCGTCGCGCTTCGCGATTTGTATTTGATTTCAAATCAAGAATAATTATATAAATTAAGCGACAAATCTTATTAGTTAAAATGTTATTTCAGATTTTCCGTTTTTCAAAGAAGTTATTTTTTTCATTTTGAATATATTCTTACAACGAAAATGGATTTTTCCAAAGTTTTCCAAAAATTTGATTTCTTTTACTGTCAATGTTATTTTCACGAATAAAATAAAAACTACGCGTCCTATCGAAACATGATGGATAACAAATTTGTACCTCTTCTTTGAATGAACAAATGTTGTCTTCGTCATGTTTTTCGTAGCTTGTGTTATTCGTCTAAAAATTTATTTTTTCTATTTTCAATGCTGTTTTTTATAAATAAAACAAAAACTACGCGTCATATCAAAAAGTAAATAATAACAAATTTGTAGATCTTTTTTAGGTGCATAATTTTGGTTCAGTCATCTTTTGTCGTATCTTGCATAGTTTCACAGCAAAATGGAATTTTTGATTTCTCATTATTTTGTTGTGCGATCAGAATTTAAATTTTTTATTTTTTGAAAATTTAAAAAAGTTATTATGAAAATATTGTAAGGTGTTCAAGAAGCAACGTTTTTCTTCTCTTGACTTTTTTTCATAACGTGCGTTTTTCGGCTTAAAAAGTTCATTTTCGTTTGTTTTTTGGAATTTTGAAAATGCTATAACTCTGGTAATTTTTTTTTTATCTGAAAAAGTCATTAGGATATTTTTTTTCTCTTTTTGCTTCCTACTAATAACCGTCCATAGAATTTCCAAAACTTCAAAAAAAGTGTTCTCAAAAATTTTCAAAATGTGCTCACTTTTTGAATTTTCATCCGAAATAGCTGGTTAACGAACTTGTTCTTTCTTTTTAGGCCCTAAAAAAGTGTGCCAAAGCACAACCCAATCTTATTATTTTTTCGAAAGTTATCGTGCCTACAGACAGACAGACAGACACCTTGATAAAAACCTTTTTTTCTGGCTCAGGGGGTCTCAAAACGTGGAGATTTGATGAAAACCGACCAAGTCAAATTTTACATAAAACCAATACCTTCTCATTAGAATGAGAATGTAAAAATATTCACAGGCTCATACTTAGTGAATTAGAGTCCTTTGGCGGTATATGCACTCATGCTAAAGGACTTAAATGATACTTTAGCACAAAGGGTGTTCCGTGTATAGACCTCTGTTTCACCTGGATTTTGAAATGAAGGTATAGTACAATAGGTTTTTAACCGCAGTGCTACAGAACTTAAATAAATCAGCCTAACAAGGCAATAATAAAAATGTTAATAATGATAATGCGGTGGCTCAGTTGGTAAGGCTCTCGGACTTCACGTTAGAGGTCCAGGGTTTGATCCTTGAGCTGGTACCTCTAGAGATTTTTTTATGTACCCGTACCGAGGTTTTTGGTCGTTCGGATCCCATCACAAGCTGTAGGTCCCCCCATCATACACTTGGCTGCAACCCAATCCGTAAATGATGGGGTAAAACCCAGGCTTTGTCCAATATGTCAAATTAGCCACACTGCTCTTATTGGATCACTCCATTGCATTACCAAAATGCGTACGTGACTAATGATATAAACCGGACAGCCCCGTGCACCCTAATCAAAAATTTAACAGTAACGAAAAAAAGCCTTCCACATATTGGGCTGTAACCATCTTAAGCCTGAGACAAAAAATAGATAATAATAATACGTCGTGGTACAAGTTGTAAATCAAAGTAATAATCAAAGTTCTATGCATGTTAAGATATACCTGTGTTTTTGTTGCTAATTCCGCAATCTTTTTTGTGTTCAGGGCAGTATAGAACTAGATAAACAACAAAATTGGAATTTTTCGAACGAGTGAAAAAGCTTTTTGAAACATCCAAATCAATATTTAGAGATAAAAAAGTGTCTACACCTAAGTTTAATCAAAAAAAGTTATCCAGGTTCGAAGAAATGGATGCTGAAGTTGACAATCCCAAAGTCACACTAACCTAAATTTGATCCAGACTTGACTGCGGATTACGATAAAAAATTAAATTTTCAGTTTAAAAATAAAATAAAATCATGTTTCCGAAATATAAGGTTTCTAAATACAGTTAAAGGAAGTTTCATGTAAAAAACTTTACCAATTACGACAAAATAGACGAAGAATTTTGAGACTAAAAATTCCTGAGATTTCAGAATCGGCTTTGGATAGCAATTGAAAAACTTGATCCCGAAATATGGGGATGCTGAATGAGAATAAAAAATATTTTATCGAAAAATTGAAGCTATTGCATGAAAATCAAAATTGAACATTGCGATATCACAGTATGACAGAACTTTTTTGGCTAAAAATTCGAAAAAAAAATCACTTTTCCATTAAATGATAATTATTGTAAGAAATATTAATGTTAAAAGGCAAAAAAATGATTACTACGTTACAATTGTAATTGAATCGTAACTCACATTTTAATACATTTTTCTTCAATTATTGTCACGAAAAATGAGATATTGAAAAATTCTTTCACCACGATGTGTATTTGACTTTTTAAGAATTTTTTATTCAATAAACCCCTTTTCGATAAAAATGTTGGTTTTCTAGTTCTGCATTGCAACCCTCCAATTGTATCTGTAAACATTTTTTTTAAGGATTGCCAAAATTACGGGACCTTCCGCTTACAATAGGAGAAGAATATATGATAGAGATGAGATAACAAATTTGAAACCTGGGCACCAGGAAAAATATTTTTTTTTCAATTTCTTCAATAATGCTAAAATGGCTGGTATATATAAGTAGGAACAAGAAAGAATAATGTTATATGAATAAATTTATATAAATAAATAATAATGTTATTATATCTTATAAATAATGTTATATGGAACATTTTTATATTGCAACAAACATACAATTAAACATTGCAATGTTGGTTACTCTCGGTTTAAACGAAGCATGTACTTGGCAAATGTTTTATTTCTGCTGTGAGAGTGAATTAATCAATTTTGATATTACGGTTTTGACTATTGTATAATATGCAATTAGTGAATGTTGGAATGTTCAAAACAGCAATTATTATGTTTAATTTAACAAATATTTGTATGAAAAGTGAGAAAAATTTAGTTATCTTCAATTTTAGGATTATTGTCCAACAATTAATATATAATATTTTTCCTAATAAAAAAATGTAAATTGTTCAACTGTATCTATGCTTGTACAGATTATAAGACAATATAAATTATTGTACGTTACATAAGATATTTTTTCTTGTTGAAGGCAAATTTTTGTTTAAAATATTTTTTCTTGTGTCCAGGTTTCAGATTTTGTATCTCATCTCTATTGCATACTTTTTCCCTATTCATACGGGAGGTTCCAGAATTTTGACAATCCTTCGAAAAAATCTTCAGAGGAGAATTTAAATTTTTAAATCTCAATGTTTACGTTAATTCGATGCTCGCATCTTTTAAACAATTTTTTTAAAGTGTGAAATAAGTTAGGAAACAAACTATCACGATACGGCAGCCAAAAAATAAAGATAAAGTTTTTTATGTGTCACCCTATAATATAAAACAATAAATGTATATAAATAAAAATGCTATAATTCGCCTTCCTTTAGTACTTTATTCTTCTCACTCAATTTGTTCAGTTTTGTCTTGATTGAAGGATAAAATAGAAAAAATATAGATCAGAATATTATTCTCTCTACGGAACATCGATTCTTAAATTTTACTGTCAGATGCTCACTAATCCCATTTCAGTTCAGTCAAGGAAAATGTATCCATAAATAAAATTAGATTCGAGACTTACAAACGTTTATGCTACATCACGTCAGCGTATTTTGTGTCAATCTTACGTGTAATAGTCAAATACACAAAGAGTATAAGACAAGTTATTACTTGTCAACCGTGAAGCAATATACCTCACAAGCCAAGGAATATTACTGGTCGGAATGAGAATGAGGGTTGAACGGAAGGCATTGAACCTATAGAACGAGGGTTGATCCGCAACGACGATGGACAGCTCAATTTATCTTTCTAATGTTACGTAAAGCCGACCTCATACCAGGAAGGCATTTTTTTTGTATGTCCTATTTGTGGTTTGCAATATTGCCATCCATTATATAACCTAACATAAATCAAATCACCAACATACTCTACTGTATACATTTAGACCTTTTGAGAAAAGGAGAAAATATGTAACTTTTCTTCACAATAGGCTATCCACATAGGGTAATCGGTAAAATGGTTGGTCACCCCCTACCCCCCAATGATTGGCCACATTATTTAAATACATTTATATGCAAGCATACTCAGAAATAAAGCTACTGAGAAATCGTGCAGAATAATGCTGAATTAGTAAGGAATTTAAACAAAAAGCTGTTGAGCTTCGGAATTTTCTACTTGGTCAACATTATTTTTTTAAGCTACAATAGATTCGACTAAAAACTTCTGTATTTTGAGTGAATTTGATGAATTAAGATACACGATAGTGTTCTCATCCGAATATTTTGTCTGAATATCGATAAATGGGTGGCCAAGCCAATTACTGTCGTCGTGAATAAAGCAGAAACATAATAATTGGCCACAATATCTGAAAATCCAATGACTATGACTAATATCTTTCCCAAAATTCATTCAAAATTCTATAAACTTGAGACTATGTATATAATGGTTTGCCACTTAGTCCTATGAATGGAAATCATATCAAAAACATGTTTTGGCTCCAGCCAATCATTATACATTTTAGTGACCAATGACTCCATTTCGCCATGTTTAAGTGGCCAATCATACAATCATTGATCTATGCTAATCACTATGTAGTCTCGGCCAGTTATTGTATTTTTCGACATTAATTTTAATTTCTTAAAATATAAATTATTTGCTATTCTCTGGACATTTTTTACATTTTTATCCTAATGAGAAGGCATTGGTTTTACGTGAAATTTGACTTGGTAGGTTTTCATCAAATCTTCACGTGTTGAGACACCCTGAGCTAGAAAAAACGATTTTTACTGAGGTGTCTGTAGTCTGTCTGTCTGTCTGTAGGCACGATAACTTTCGGAAAAATGATCAGATTGGATTGAGCTTTGGCACATTTCTTCAAGCCTTAAAAGAAAAGGACAAGTTCGTGAGCCAGCTATTTTTGATGAAAATTCAAAAAGTTAGAGCATTTTCAAAATATTTAAAATCATTTTTTTTCAAACTTTGAAATTCTATGTACGGCAATTCGTAGAATTTAAAAATCTGAACAATTTACCCTCACGACTTTTTTCGATAAAAAGATAACTGTTAGAGTTATAGCATTTTCAAAATCCAAAAAAAACTAACGGAAATCAACGTTTTAAGCCAAACAACGCACGATATAAAAAAAAGTGAAGGAAGGAAAAACGTTGCTCTTTGCAACCCCTACAAGATTATCATAACCATTTTTTGAATTTTCTTGAAAAATCAAAAATTCCAATTTTGACCTCATGAAACATATAGAAAATAAGATTGTATAGGACGCGTGGTTTTTGTTTTAATCGTGAAAAATGAAATTACAGAATAAACAAAAAATCAAATTTTCACATTCCTATTATTTGTTTCATTTTTGGTTGAATACCAATTTTTCAACGGAAAATTTACCTATTCAATTTTTGTTGAAAATTCATCTTTTTTTATTGCAAATTCAACTATCTGGTTGAAAATTCAGCCTTTTAAGTTCAAAAGTCAATTACTTGATTGAAAATTCACCTATTTTGATAATAATTCTTCCCGTTGCTCAAAAATTTAACTATTTTGCTGAAAATTACTTTTTTTTTAGGAATTGTTTTTGTTCACTGAATTTATAACTATTCCATTTTTGGTTGATAATGAATCTTTCCGGCAAAAATTCATGTATTTTGTTGAAAATTCGTATTTTTTATTGGTAGAAATTGAATATTTTGGTTTTGAACATTCATCCTTTTTGGTTAAAAATGCAATTGTTTGATTGAGAATTAATCTCTTTTGGTTAAGGATTCAACTATTTTATTGAAAATTCTTTTTTTTTTAATTCAACTGTTTTTGATTTGAAATCGAAACATTTTTTTGCTGAAATATTAGCTATTACATTTTTTTTTTTAATGAATCTTTTTCGGTTGAAAATCAAATGCTTGGTTTAAAGTTCAACAACTTTGTGAAAAAAAAAATGTTTTTCTGGAATATTCGTAACTTTAGATGAAAACTAAACTATTTATTCTTAATTAATTTTTTGATGAAAATTGATATTTTCAGCTTTAAAATTCAACTTTTTGGTAGAAACTCGTCTTTTTGGCTCGAGAATTCAACAATTTGGTAACAAATTAACTTTTTTGTCGAAAATTCATATTTTTGTTTGAAAATTCAACACTTTCAGTAGAAAATTAAATTATTTGATTAAAAATTAAATTGTATTTAAAAATTTCACTACTTTCTTGGAAACTTCTTTTTTTTCTTCAAGTTAATTTTTTGATCTGAAAATATAGCTATTCTCTTTTTGGTTGAATATTTTTTCTTTTTAAGTTAAAAGTCTAACTTTTTGATAGAAAATTCATGTATTTTGTTGAAAATTCGGCTCTTTGGGTAAAAAATTAATTTTCTGGTTAAAAATTCATCATTTTGGTTGAAGATTTAACTATTTTGTAAATACGTATGTTCTACTTAAATTCAACTGATTGACAATTCTACATTTTAAAAACAAATAAAGAAAGAAAAATAATCTCTCTTCATTGAAAATTAATAGTCTTGTTGAAAATTCTTCTTATCCACTTTAAAAGTCAACTGTTTTCCAAAACATTCGACTTTTTAGCTCTAAAACTTTAATTTTGTTTTCAATTCGTCTATTTGGGTAGAAAATTAATCTTGTTTCCGATATTTTCATTCTGGAATGTTACTTAAACAGATAAAATATATTGACTGCCCTTTAAACAATCATTAAGTTTCAAAATATTGATTTTATGGAAAATTGCAAAAGATGAAAATTGTGCAGACTTACAAGAAATATACGACTGCATTAGTGAAGTGGATGAAAAAAAATTATTTACTGTATTTTTCATATCGTCGGTAATATGGTGAGATTAATAGTACGAAAAGCATCCCAAATTGTAGAGGAAACCAAGCCAAATTTAGAGACCTATACTTATATTTAACATTACTTAGCACTATGGATTTGAGAAATATTCTCTATTAATCGTTTTTCATGGCTAGGAAAAAAAATATCAAGGTGCACCGTAACTTTCTAAAAGATGATGTTTTTGAAACACATATAATTTATGAATCTTCAGCGGGACGCCATTAAGCCGGGTTAGATTAATTGAGAAATCTCATATTAAATGCAAAAATTGTCAAACATTTATAATCTTATAATAAAGCATGACACACTTCTTTATAAAGAATTGAGATTCGAGATCTAGAACCTCACTAAGATCGAAAAACATAGGGTTTTCGAATAAATCTGGACAAAAATGCACAAAAAAATCAAAAGTGAATTTTTTTTTGCGGTTAATTTTCAAGTAGATAAAGTTGATTTTTTCGCATCGAAACAAAATAAGACTTAATAGATTTTACATGGTAACCACTTCCTATGAGGTGGTAAATCTTAACACGTGAAGTTAATTTTTGTTGCAGGTAAAGATTACTCTTAAAACGCTGTAAAGATTACATTTCTTTTCTTCAGTGTGCGAAGCAAAATTTATTCAGAGTTTATACGATACGGCTTCCTCAGAAGGTGAGTTTGCAAGAAACTGAAAATAAATTACAAATTTTACCAACTTTTCAAATTAATATTCTGCAGATAAATAGCGAGCTGCATCCAGCATAAAGTTTGAACAGAAAATGAGACTATATTGAAAGCCCTGCTTTGACTGCAAATTTTATTTGTGATGAAGCTCTTTAATTTGAATTTGAATTCAAATTTAAAAATGTCAAACTTCTCATTTTACGGTTTTTGATATTTCTCAAATAACATTAACTTTATAAATGAAAGATTTATCTAATCAGGTATAAAACTTGAATTTCTTGATGTAAGAAATGCTTTACATTTCTTTTACTCTTTCTATTTTTCAAGTATTTCTCTTTCATGAATTGCAAATTGAAATAGGATAATATATGGTCAATAATTCATGAAACAGTGAGACCCAAAGATAAAATAAATTTTTGCAAATAAATACTACTTTTCAAATAATAAATGAAAAAAATTGACGTTGCAAAAGCTCTGCCTCCAACGGACAAAGTAAAATTTAGTCAAACTTATTTTCAGTTTAGCAGGTTTAATTATATCCCTTCAATTTTATTTTTCGTAAACTTTCATATTTTATTTTTAAGGAAAATATCTGCTAAATTTCGGTATCAGGTGCATATATATATTAATAGGGTAGCGATAGTCTTTGAAGTAAAAAAAAAATCACTTTTCAGGTAACTATAGTTAATATTTATGATGGATTTTTATTATAAAAATGCTTTCATATGTATTCTAAAAATATCATATGAAAAATCTGAAATAGAAAAAGTTAACTTTGGCCATGTCGCTTCTAAAAAAATAATATTTTTGAATGAATCCTGTAATTGATTTCGGAATAAAAAAGTCTCCTGTATTGTTCGAAATTCTTTGCCCTTTTTCTCTTTATGAAAAATGTGATTTTCTTTCTCAATGAGGACGTTAGAGGATAAGTATAGGATATAAAAAAACTACAAAATAATATATCATTACCGAAGAAAAAATTGTGCTTCGATTGACCAAGGGGTCCCTCAGATTAATGAAGTTATAAACTGAGCTAGGATCAACATTACATTACTTCTTGGCGAATATAGCATAAAAAAAGGAAAGATTCCACGGCTAGCACAAAACCGTAATAAAATCGATGACCTGGATTTACTCCGGTTTGTAATTGAATCAAATTAATCACAATCCCCCTCCCCCATCGTTCGCTGATCCCCACCCCCTCCCTCTACAATTTTCGCTACCATCTCCAATTAATGGCAGGAACCCGGTGTTCCAGATTTCGTTGAAACTTTATATATAAAACGACTGCAATTACGCTTAACCGTTTATCAAAAAGTCAAAAGCTGAAGAAAACGTTTCTTTCCGTTTGGGAAGCCGCGATATTGACGCCTACAAGATGGATAAAGTTTTCTCCGACAAAGAAAATTAAATATTCCTTTCGTCCGGAAAATAATAATTTCATAATTCGTATAAAGTTAGAATTGGACGCTTCGAAACCTAACAGCATTTGAATCTGGATGCCTTCAAGTTTATCCAATTTGATAGCCTTCAAGCTTCAATGGTTCTTATCCTACAGCATTCATGCTTGGAAGTGTAGAAATTCGATATTTCTAGTTTGAACATTTTTCAACTCCAGCGCCTTTAATTGAAGAGATCATGCTCAAATATATATGCCAGAAATCCTGATATTTTCGAAGTCTGCGATTTATAATGTGCAATAATACTTCAAATATAATAATATTTATGGTAAATAAATATCGTAATCTTTTACATTGAAAAAATACCGAAAGTTTTCAGTGAAACTTTGTATAGAGTCGGTTTATGTGAAAAAGTAATTTACAGTTTCAATTAAAGTATAGAGTGCAAATTCGTTGGCGAGTTGAATCTAGTGATACAATTTTCTAACCTTTGCAGTTTTCTCTTTCATTAAATGGAAATAATGAAAAACATAGAATTTCATAGAAAGAAGAGTGAACCAAAACTCTGATTCCTGATGAAATTCTCCATTTTTAATACATTCTATATTCCAATCAGATTTGAAGGGGAGAGTCCACGCAATTTCCAAAAAAGCTCTCAAAACAGGGGGAACAGGGTGATTTTTTTTGAAAATAGGGAAATAATTTCTTTTAAGTATAATTGTCAAATTGAAGACAAACTTGAAGTTCCAGTAATATAAGATTAACTTAGAAACTCGTACTGTTTTTTTTTCAAAAATAAATATTTACTTTAATTTAATGTAAGAACACCCCAAACGTCATTACCGTACGGCGTCCCAACCTCACTTTGCACAAGGATAAACTGATTTTCTGCTTTTTTTTAGACAGTAACCTGAAAAATGCTTGACGTATAAAGTTTGTAAACTTGAGATGTATTTATTTATTTATGTATTTAATGTATGCACATTTTTTTATGTCAAATTAATAATATTGTAAAAACCTTAATGTCTGTCCCTCGATTTTTGTCTCTTCAGACGTCATTACCGTACGTCTTTTTTCTAGTAAAATATTGTAGATACAGTTGAGTAATAATTACAGAAATATGAAGCGTATCGTTCAATACAAGATTCTATAAATTTGAGCTTAAAATATTAACTCTTTTTTTTGTGAATCTAAAATTAAAACTGAAAAGTGAATTTTGACAACAAAAACGTCATTCCCGTACGTGCGTTAAAGACCAGTTTCGGAGTGAAAAAAAAATTATGAACACCATTCCGTTACTTGCTCAAGGGTGTTTTCTTTCATAAGTATGTGACTTTTTATTATTAAAATCTGTCATTCTTTTATAAACAAAAAAAGGCTAAACCTCCTCATTTTTCTCGCATCATTACCGTACGTGGATTAGGTGGGCCGGTTTGTTTACTATTTCCTAACCTCTATTTATAAATATGCAGATCTCAAGAAGTGAGCTGAATAAGTCAATTAGAATGGAGAGATGTGTTGGAAATTTTATTACAGCACAGGTAGGTAGATTTTTTATTACAGCTAAAAGGTGCTGAAATTCTAATATAAAAATTTTAGAAAATAAGTAACTTCATGCAGTTTTCCTTACACCTGTTGAATTTTCATGAGTTCATATTTTCAATTTTGATAAACATGGAAGCATTATTTATTACTCAGTTACTTAGTTAGTATGTGAAACAATGTAATAAATTGATTTTAATATATTGGAAAGACTGCATACTTTCCGTATTTCATGTATGAATTTCATTAATATTTTTCATTTTCATAACTACCCCTTTTGGATTTCAAATTTTTAGATGAGATAAGATAAATTTCCGTTATAAAATATTTAATTCCTAATAATAATGTGATTGCCAGTGTAGGTGCTAAAATTTGCAACGGAAGGGTTGAGTTTTCAAGTTAAAAGACGAATGTTTCAGAAAACAGTTGGCTTTTGAACCCAAAAGAAACAAATATTTTAGAGTAAAGATGAATTTTCTACAAAGAACTTCTCTACCAAAAAAGATGAATTTTTAATAAAAAAAAGAATGTTCAACAAAGCAGCTGAACTTTTCAACAAAAAATGATTCTTTCATAAAACAGTTGAACTTTAGAGAAAATAATTCAATATTTACCCAAAGATCGAACTGATAGATATACTTTGAACCAAATAGTTGAATTTTCAACCCACCAAGACGAATTATGAACCAAGGGGTCGAATTTTTAACAAAACACAGTTGCATTTTTAACCAAATCGTCAAATTTTCAAGCCGGAAAGACGAATTTTTCATAAGACACTTTGATTTCTATTCCAAAAGGAGGAATTTTCTATCCAAAAAGACAAATTTTCAACAAACCAGATAAATTTTCAACAAAATAATTAAATTTTTAACCACAAGAGAACGAATTTTGAACAAAACTAATGAATCTCCAACAAAACAGTGAATTTTCAACGAAGTAGTTCTAATTTTAACCAATTAGTTGAATTTTTACACACAAAAAAACTTATCTCTCAACGGAAAATATAACAGTTGATATTTCAACCAAAAAAGAAAAAAGTTTGAGTTTTATCTCAAAAACAGTCGAATTTAGCTAAAAAAGAACAAACAAGCGAACAAAAAATGTAAGAGTTAATATTTCCACCTTGAAAGGTTTTAATTTTTAATAAAAAACTGTTGACTCCAACCAAGAAAGATTAATTAAAAAAAATAAATAATTGAAATTTCTACCAAAGCACCTGTTAATCTGCAGATTAACTTATAGCCAAGCAGTGGCATTTTTAAACAAAAAATTGAGTCTCTAAACCATTTTTTTTGTTAATTTCCAACCATATATATAGTTGAATTTTCCAAGAAAACAGTTGAAATTTAAATTTGAAATTTTTAATTTGTAAGATAGATCTACAATTAATTAAATGAATTTTTAACAAATTAGTTCAAACAAACAGTTGAATTTTCAATAAAGAATTCAATTTTCTACTAAAAATAATGAGTTAACTACAAAGTACATACATTTCCAACCAAATTGTTAAATTTTCAACTAAAATAACAAAACAACAAACATAGTGAAATAGTTCAATTTTCAGTTGAAAAATTAATTTTCAACAAAGAAAGAACGAATTTTCAGCAAAATAGTGAAATCTTTAACGAACTAAATAAATGTTTAACAAATTAGTTCAACTTTCAACCAAGTAGTAGAATTTTCAACCAAAAAAGATGAATTCTCAATGAAAAATTTAATAGTTGAATTTTCAACTAAAAACGATCAATTTTCAGTAAGAAATTTGATACTTGCATTTTGAATTAAAAACAATCAACTTTTATCCAAGACTAGATTACTTCAATTTTGAACTGAAAAAATTATTCGAAGGCCCCCAAAAAAAAGGGGTTCGTAGCCTATTAAGACGTTCATTAGGTCCCCCTCCCATACTTCCTGTCCCCACCTTTACTTACCCTGCCTACACTTCACTCATTGCTTCCCCTCCCTTCGCGAATTTCTTCCTCCTATATTTTCCGAATCATTTCCTCTACTATCCCTCACTGCTTCTATTTCTCCTCACCGATTTTATTTTTTCTCACTGATTTGCTCTTACTTCTTATACTTACTCGCCTCTCATTTCTCATAAATTCCTGTACTTTTCACTACTCTTATTTCCCTACTTCTCTACCCCATACTTTCCCTGATTCCCCTCACCTCACTTCTCATCACTTCCTCTACTTTCACTCCTTTCATTTATCCTTACTACACTACTTCCGCTTCCCAAATTTCCCTTACTCCCCCTCCCCTGATTTCCCCTAACTCTCCCTGCTTCCCCTTCCTCACCCCTCGTTTTCTATCACTTCCCCTTTCTCAAGGCCCAAACTTCCCCTACTTCCCCATCCTCATTTCCCCACATTTTCCTTACATAGTCTCCCCTCATTACCCCCTATTCGACCAAAAAAGATTAATTCTGAACCAAAAATATAATAGTAGACTTTTCAATGAAAAATAATAATCTTTCAATGAATAATAGTTATATTTTCTTGTATGGGTTTCATTCATTCAGTTCGCATCTAAACAAACAAGAAACGATAAGAAGGGAAGGTTTCTCAAAAATAAAGAAATTCTATCAAAAATGATCACTTATTTTCATTTTTTCAAGCCTCACCAAAAATTGTTATCAATTTATATTTTCTATGTGTCATATCACATTTGGCGTTAACCCCACCTTCCCTTGATCACTAATCCTTACAAAACCTGTTCTTCCCACCCACGCCTGTCAGTGTGACGTCGTTTTTGAACGGCCCATAATGCATTTTTTTAACAATTTGAACTGAGAACTTGAACATCCATGCTTTGAACATAGTGATACTTCAGACAATTAAATTAAAATTGAAATAAAAATCTGTATTATTATAACCTTATAAGTCTAAATACTTATGCCCACGAATTATTTATTTATTGTCATGGTTAATTCTCATTGAAGTAGTAGCATTGGACTGTAAGATATTGGAACTATAAAATAAAATTAATCCCTTTGATCTCTGAGAGAATGCTTGAGAGCACATCAAATTCTAACCTTGTTTCCGAAGATGTGGCTTTCGAGAAAGCAATTCTGAAATATGGGAGCAAAAAGTGCTTCTTAATAGGTTTGTTTTTGCTCTGCTCTTCGCCTGGAATCATAAATGGTTTCTATGTGATGACATACGTTTTCTTCGGAAATACACCAAAGCACTGGTGTTCGATATCAGAATTGGAAAGAGCAAATTGGACCACAGATCACATTCTCAAGATATCAAGTCCCACGTACGTTTTAATTATCTATCTACTTTTTTATGATCAATTTTTTGTGAATAAATAAAAGATATAAACAAAAAATTATATAAGCTTAGAAAATTCACAAGAGAACTTTGATTTTTCTTTCAACTAATACAAAATTATATTTGAAAAATGTTTTTTTTTATTTTAATTACTTTCTAAACTCCCGAAAGAACAATTTTGTATTTATATTGGTGGTTACATGTGACAAATTCTATTTCAAATCAGGCATGATTAAAAAAAAAAGTGTTTGTCTTTCTCAAAAAATGACAGATACTTTTTTCAAAATGCAGTATTTTCTGAACGAGCGTAGATATTCGGGATTTATTTTTTTTTTGACAAATTTTTTTTTTTTTTTTTTAGAAATATCTGGCAACATGTACTAATGTCTCTTGAGCTCTTTTGGAATTCCAAACTTTGGCGCTTATGCTCTTTTAGAGTTCCAAGCTTTGTACTTGTGCTCTTACGGTGTGTCAAACTTAAGCGCGTAAGCCCTTTTGGAACTCCAAACTTTGGCGCTTATGCCTTTTTGGTATACCAAACTTTAGGTTTAGGCGCGAAAAATGTACGACGGATGGACGGACGGACACCCGACCGAAAGTATAAAGGTTTCAGCCCAGGGTTACGAAAACCTAAAAATCAACTGATTACGTATTTGCACTCAGTACACGTTTCAAAACGATTAGGTTTGTTTTCTTCTCAGCAAGTTTAACAAAAAAGACAATTTACTAATATTTTTCGTCATCCCACCGCGCTCCTTCAGCGATCTCCCTGTTTCTGTGAGAAATCCACCCAAGCCCAAGGAGGTATAGACTTTTTGGAGAGAGGTGTACATGATCCCGAAAACACTAAAGTTGGAAGAAGACACCAAAAATATCATCCGCTTCAAGGAGTTTTGCGACAACCTCATAAAATCGGAACCAGATTGTATCAAGAACTTTTGGTGGAAGAAGTTTAATTTTATACACCAACATTTGGCTCGCATATTCACCTCATATTTAGAGTCGGAGAAGCCCATTCCGCAGTGGCTAGTGTTAGGACGCACTATACTCCTGCCGAAAAAAGGCAACTTGTCCAACCCAGAGAATTACAGGCCAATAACTTGTTTTAAGACACTGTATAAGATCTTTACAGCTGTCCTAAACAACAGGATTGTTCGACGAATTGAGCCTGCATGGCGAGAGATGTACGAGCAACGTGGCTCGAAAAAAGGTGTAGCAGGCTTTCGAGAGAACCTGCTAATTGACAGGTGTGTCTGTAAAGACGCTGCAGCCCATCAGCGCGTCCTGTCAATGGCCTGGATTGACTACCGGAAAGCTTCCGATTCAACTGCTCATAGACTTATCATCTGTTTGTTGGAAAGCTTGAGGTACATTCACACATAGTGAGATGCATAGAAAGATTGATGCCTCTTTAGAAAACTAGATTTACTATCACATCTAGGAATGATCGTCTGACATCGAACAACGTCACCTTCCAGAGGGGCGTCCTTCAGGGTGATACAATGAGCCTTTTGCTTTTTTGCATCACACTTCTGCTTCTATCTCTCGCACTACGAAATCCTCCTGGATACCTCCGTAGCGACATGAATCAGTGCGAGCATAATGTCACTCATGTATTTTATATGGATGAACTGAAGATCTATGCCTCTGGTAAAAGCAAACTTCAAACTGCTATGAATATCGTCAAGAACTACACAGGAGAGATTGGGATGGACTTTGGTTTGGACAAGTGTGCCGAAATTCATCTTAAGAAAGGAAAGATTACTGGCGTTCCCAAGGACCCTGAGCTTGTGGATATAAGTGTTATTAGACATCTTAATACTGTAGAGACCTATACATACCTGGGCGTGCCTCAAAGCCGCATTCAGGACGTAACATCAGTGAAGGAGTCTCTCCGAAGCAGATACAAGCAACTTCTTCGACAGATTTGGTCTTCGTTTGGGTGGTTTGGGGTGGTTCAATGGACGAAGAACGAGCTTAAGGCCCTTGATGTCACCTCATGGAAGAGCATGCATATGCATAAAAGCTTGCATATCAATTCGTCAGTTCCGCGATTATACATTTCACGGCGTCAAGGCGGACGTGGACTTCTGAATCTCCAGTGTCTTCATAACCAAATTGTTCTAAGTACAGCTTACATCGTTGCAGATGGCAGATGATGGGCGAAGGAGCGAAGGATGCTTCACGTCTAAATATAATAGATTTCTATCATAGAAAGTCACCAACTTATAAAAGAAAACACAGCTGAACCTGTAACGGGATGGGTTTTATAATTTTTGTTCACTCTGAAGCTGGTTATTAACGCACGTACGTGAATGAAGTTTTTCTTGTCAAAATGCACTTTTCAGTTTCAATATCGGGTTCATAAAAAAAATAATATTTTAAGCTAAATTTTATAGAATCTTGTCTTAAATGATACGTTTAATATTTCTGTATTTATAACTCAACTGTAACTACAATATCTTACTACAAAAATACGTACGGTGATGACGACTGAAATGACAAAAATCGAGGGACAGACTTTAAGGTTTTCACAATATTATTCAACTGGCCTGAAAAATGTTCATAAATTAAACTAATGTTCATCTAAGGCTTCAAAGCTTGATACGCTAAGCGTTTTCAGGTAACTGTAAAAAGAAGGGAGAAAATCAGCTTCTCCTTGTGCGAAGCGAGGTTGGAACACCGTACGGTAATGACGTTTGTGTTCTCATATCAAATTAAAGTAAATAGAAGCAGAAATGAAAAAAGAACTGACCACTTTGTAGAGGATGGTAATAAGTATGTAATACATTTTTTTAAATCAGCACGAGCTTCTAAGTTAATGTTATATTACTGGGACTTTAAGTTTACCGTAAGTTAGACAATTACCCATATAGTAGGATTACTTATTTTCTCGACACGGCCGACTTTAGCAAAATTGCTAGATTACGATTATTTCCTCGATTATGGGTACTTGACTTGAATAATAATATACATACATTCATAATCAGTTTGTTTTATTCCATGAACAATCATATTTATCGACAAGCCGGCAGAGTCGGGATGCGACCGAAGGGTGGACAACGGCAGACAACAATCCGGCACCTTAGACTCCCGTCGGGCTTGCAAACGGCGAGGAACGACGGGCCTGCGACTTGCACGACCACTGCAGGCTGATAGTGCGAGTAGTTTGGGATTGAAAACGCGCATGCGCGTTTTGGATCAGCTGTTCTTGTCGTGTTTCATCTCGTGTGGCGTTCACATCCGTGAATTTTCGCTCGGATGTGAGTGAAAGTGTGCGATTTGCAAACAATTGTTCATGTTAGCTATAAGAAGATCATAGTTTAAAAAACAAATAGAAAAAAATTATAAGATTTTTTTGAAGTATGCATGCAGTTTCCTAACATGTGAACCGCCTATTTCTATTTTCTGGATTAAATTTGTTAGCAATTTTTTTCTGTCGATGTCCTTAAAATCAACAAAATTAGCAAATAGCACGAAAGGTAATGAAATTCTGCGTATAATAATATAAAGTCCAAGTTGAAAGAAAAATGTCACATATTATAAAAAGATATATCTTTTTATAATATTAACATTTTTCTTTCAACTTGGACATATTATACCAGAATCTCGTAATTACCTTTCGTATCGTATCGTATCGATACTTTTGCCATCCCTACTCAGCCTGCATTTTACCGGACCGTCGGTCATGCAGTTCGCCGGACCGCGTCGCTCCCGCCTGTCGGACGGGAATATAGACATCAATGGTGTGCACATTAAGGCGCATATCTACCGTCGCGTCGGTCTGATCGATCGGACCGCAGGCCGGCAGATCGCTTGCAGTCGGCGGGCATTTTGCTAACTGGGCTAATACTACACATCACTTTACGTGATTTTTTTACATTTATCAACTCATTTATGTTTTGGAATTATTTAATGAAAAATACAGATATTTCGAAAAAAATATGGATGATACGGACAAGCCTCGAACATACGGACATGCAAAACATGATACCGTAAAAAAAGAGATCTCTACTTTTTGCAGTGTTCGAGATCGTTACATGTTTCTCATTCAAACGGACCTCTCTTTCTTCCTATGGAGCTGTCTGTTCGAGTTTGAAGCTGAAATCTCCAAATTCACAAAGGGCCAAAGCTAAAAAAAAGTCTTATCAAGCCTTGTCACTAGGATCGCCACGAATCAATTCTCTAGACATGTTCTGCAGCAAACTGCAGTGCCGATGATTTTTGAGGAAACCATGGATACTAAATAAACTTGCCTACCATCAGACGCCCTGTTGCGCTCAGTAGGTTGCCTTTGCCAGGCGCATTAAAATTTCAATTTTTTAATTTTGTAACAAAATAGAAACAGTTTTACTAGAAAATAGCTCTGGAGTGAATATGAGAATAGTAATCATAATAAGAATGCACAAAAATTAGGCCGAAATATTCAACCGCTTGATCGTGAATTTCGACCCCACAAAAACGGATTCAAATGAAAGTACTTAAAAACTCGGCCCAGTTGGGCATTGGGCTTCGAGCTTTTTGCACACTCTTCCTAATTTTATAAAGTAAGTTGTTTATAAGGAGTATCTCAGAAATTGGAAACTTCCTAATTAACACGAAATGAAAAGGGATGTTTTCAGGCTTATTTGGGAACTCTTGCAGACACTTTTCTAAGTGACTTCTGGACCACCTGGATTGTCATTTGAAGCTCTCAATTAAACTTACTTACAGTGATTTGCATACGTCGTTTACCTTTACTTTACCAACGACGTAAACTTGTCGAGCAAATTCTCTCGTCTTCTTCACTCTGAAATTAAATGAACCCTCTACGTGCTTCTAACTTAAGTCGGTCACCCTTCCCTGTATACACAGAATGAATTTACGCTAGTTGGGCAAAGGAAAACTGTTACTTATATTTGGCTTAGGTGAAACACGTTCAGTCGTGATTTTCAGACTCTAAAATACTCTGCAACTTTCAGAGATAAAAAAAGTTTAGGTCACTGAATTTGCTAGAGATAAATTTTACAAACGAATTCTAAAGCTTCTTTGATGAATACTTCTATAATTAAACAAAGTTAAAAATACACGGTAACTACTAACTGGGAAATCCGAAAAATAGCCGGGAAATAAAATAAAACCGGTAAAACCCGGGAATTTACCGAAAATTCAAATCCGAGGCGGGAGTCACTAGGGTGGCCCAAAAAATCAAAAGCTTCGAATCTTTTTCCAGCACCCGCTCATTTCGTTAGGTTTAAACAAAAATATGTGATTTCTATGTATTTTTTTAAACATTAAAAGGGGCCGCCGAATACGAATCCATCATTACTTTTTAATTCAAACCCTTTTGAGCCCCTTTTATTGTGCCCCAAAAACTACCCCCTGCAAGTGCAATAAGAATTTTGCAAAATATTGCCCTCAGTCATTATATTTTTCTCATTTGTTTCGTAAATCCTCATAAATGAATAAAGTACAAGACCTTATGCATTTCTTAATCAATTTTTAATTCTTTAAGTTATTTCTGTTTATTTGAGAAATTCCATTTTTATAGAATATCGCGGAATGACAGTACTTTATCAATGGTCTATTTTATGAATTTGGAAAGTGTATATTTTTATTTCAATTGTCTATTTATTCCTTAAACAATTTATTATTTCATAATATCGCGATTTAATAGTATTTTTAGTTTTTTGGCCTGATATAGGAAAGTGAAGAGTTTATCTTTTCAGTTTCGTTGTCTACTTAATGTTGGAATAATTTAATGAGAATAATTAAAAATAACCAAAACTTTCATAACTAGGGGGTTCACATTTATTAATGAGGTCATAGCATTCAGAAAATAGCACTCGCTTGCGATATTATAAGATAATTTTTTTTAACAAGTATGTAAGTGAAAATTGTTTCAACAATTAGCATTAGGTTAACAAATATAAGAATTAGAAGAAATTAATGGAACAATTTAGGATAATATTCCACAAAATCCTCATTGCACTTGCGCAGGGTAGTTTTCGAGGAATTACGAAATAAGGGGCTCAGAGGGGTTGAAATAAGAAATTAATGATGGATTCGAATTTTTTCGAAACCTAAAGAAATAGAGGGTGCCGCCAGAAAATTCGAGAGTTTTCTTTTTCGGGCCGCCTTAGGGAAGCACATTTAAAGTTTTGGAAAATGTGATATTTTTTATTAATCGTGATAACAAATAAGTTTTCTGCGCTATCAAATTTGTAAATCTAAATTCCCCTAGGGAAGCACATTTAAAGTTTTGAAAAATGTGATATTTTTTATTAATCGTGATAACAAATAAGTTTTCTGTACTAGGCTTCCGTTTTCGGTACCGATCGTGAGAGAACTCGTTTGTGTCAAGTGTTGCGTTTTTTGGCTTTGGTGAAGGGAATCAGCGTGTGTGGGTGCAGAAAGGGCAGGGAGTGCGGAGAGCAGGTGTAAAGGAAGAAGGGTGAGTGAAGGCAAGTGTGTAAAGGGTGGAAATAAGTTGTGAGAAAGGAAAGTTGAAACGTGCAAATTTTGTTTTGAGGTTAGGTGTAGAAAATAGTTGTCGGGCAAGGGGGGCAAGAGGTAGGCAGGTGAAGAGAGGGGAGCGTCGTGGAACAGTGGGTAAGGTTGGATACTGGGATGCCGACGGTAAGAAGCCCGCAAACGGGCGCCAGAGGGCAGGGAGAGGAAGAAGCAAGAGCGGACGAGGTTTTGAGCGCGGTAAGTGGGGAAAAGGGAGAATTTGACAGTAGCGATGACGAGACGTTCGAGACACCGACCAGGGTTGGCTCAGCTGAGAGAAGGGGTTCAGGCACGAGCCAGATACGCGGGAGACCATCAAACCTACAGCGCCTCAACAGGCTAGGTAGCGCGGGCTCGAATAGGAGTCTGGATGAATGGCACAAAAAGGGGAACGTAACTAGCAGTGAAGGGGAAGATAAAAGGAAGAGAGAGGAAGGGGAAGATGATCCGGAAAAGGACAAGGATAACAAGAAAGTGAAGATTAAACGAAAAACTCCAGACAGAGATAGGGGGGATGGGGGGATGTTTGAGAAGCTAGCAGCCCTCATAAAAGGGTTTAAAGAGGAAACAAGGAAGAGTCTGGAAGATATGAATAGGCAGGGGAAAGAAGTTAGGGGGGAAGTGAGAAAAGTAAGAGAAAAGTGGGAAGAGTGGGATAAACTCTGGAAAGAGGAGAAAGACAAGGTATGGGGTAAACTAGAGGCCATAGAGAATAGACAGAGAGAGATTGACGAACAGACAAATAGGGAGATAAAACAACTGGAAGAACGGGTAAGCAAATGAGAAGTTAGGAATGAGCATATGGGGAAGGGAACAGAAAGTGCGGGAGAAGTATAAGGGAGTGATAACGTGCAAAATGAGAATGAAAGATTGAAGAAGAGACTGAGTGAGATTGAAAGAAGGTTGGAAGGGGAAGAAAGGGCGAAGAGAAAAAATAACATAGTAGTCAAGGGATTGAAAATAGAGAGTGAAACAGGGGAAATTGAAATCAACAATCTGCTGAGAGATATTGGAATTCGTGTAAGGGTAGAAGGAGTTAAGAGATTAGGAATGACGAAGGAAGGAAAAGAAGGAATGTTTGTAGTAAAAGTAGGGAGTGAGGAGGAGAAAAAGAAAATTATGGAGAACAAAAAATTATTGAAAGGAAGAAGGGAGAGAATTGAAGAGGATTTGACTTGGAGGGAGAGGAAAAGGAGATGGCAAATAGAACAGAGAGCATGGATAGAGAGGAAAAAGGGATGCATGGTATGGATAGGGCGAGACAGACTATGGATAAATGGGGAGGAGTGGGTCTGGGACGAGGAAGTAGAAGAAATAAGGAAAAAGGGAAAAAGAGTTGAGAAAGGTAGAAGAAAGGAAGATTCAATAGAGGCTAGAGAGCAAACAGAGGGGTTTCCAAAAAGCAAGGCGGAAGAAATGTAAGGAGGATAGGGGAGGGAAGGGAGGAGAAAAAAGTGAAAATAGCTTTCTGGAATGTGTCAGGCTTGAAGAACAAGAATGAAGGTTTCTGGCGGGAGTTAGAAAAGTGGGACGTGATTATGATGAGTGAAACCTGGGCGGATGAGAATGATTGGAAGGGGATGAAAAGGTTGTTACCTAAAGGGTATGTGTGGACAATGCAAGAAGCAAGAAAGGAACACGTTAAAGGTAGAGGAATGGGCGGCATGGTATCAGGGGTGAGAAAAGAATTGGCAGTAAAAGGTAAAACAGAGCAGGGCAGGGAAGAAAAGGAGGGAACAATGGTAAGAAGGATTATAATAGGGAAAGTCAAATAGCGGTGGTTTGTGTATATAGAAGAAGAGGGGAAGAGGAAGGTTGGAGAGTAATAAGGAGGTGGATGGAGGAAAAGAAGGAAGAATTGGTTTTGATAGGAGGTGACTTAAATGCCTGGACTGGCGAGCAAGGGGGAGGGACTTGGGATGAAGAAAAGGAGGCATATATAAGGAGCTCCAAACATAGGGAGATAGACTGGGAGGGGAGGAGGTTACTAGACATAATAGGAGAAACCGGATGGTTTATATGTAATGGCAACATGAAAGGAGATGAGAAAGGAGAGATTACATTTATAGGTAAGGGAGAAACAATAATAGACTACATCCTGGCGGAAGAAAGAATGAGGAATATGATATGCAGTATGAATGTAGGGAATGAGATAGGGTCAGAACACTTCCCAGTAATAGCTACACTGAAAAATGGCGTCCATAAGCGTGGCAGAGGGAGAAAGGAAAGAGGGGGGGAAAGGAACACGAAAATGGGAGTCTGGGGGGTAGATAAACTAAAAGTGTTTGAACAGAAAATGGAAAAGGAGAATGTTAGATATGAAAAGGAGGAGGGAGTAGACTCGTTAATTAAAAGGTTGAAAGGGTCGATTGAGAAGGTGAAGGATGAGATAGGTACAAAAGAAGGAAGAGAAGAGGGAAAAAGAGGATGGTGGGACGAGGAATGCAGGGAGAGTAAGGAGAGAATGAAAGAGTCTGTAAGAAAATGGAGGAAAGGAGAAATAGAGAAGGCGGAGTACAACAGGAGAAAAAGAGAACATGAGAAGATGCTGGAAGGGAAAAAGCAAAGGGGAACTGAGAAATACAAGGAAGAAGTAGAAAAAGCAATCAAAGAAGGTAGGGTCTGGGATGTGATAAACAGGGAAAGAGGAGGAAGGAAGGGCGTGAATGAAGAAATAGAAATGGATGAATGGACGGATTATTTTAAGGGTCTGTTAGGGGGAGAACAAAATAGGATCAAAGGGGAAAATAGAAAGACAGTCCAGGGAGAAACGGAGGAAGCGAACGGAATAGCAAGAGAAGAAGTGAATGAGGCAATAGATAGACTGAAAAGAAACAAGGCCACAGGAGAGGATGGTATGGAGAACGAAGCGATAAAGTATGGAGGAGAAGGGATTAGGGAAGTGATGTGGAGGATATGCAACAAGGTCTGGAAAGGAGAAGGGTGGCCGGAGGAGTGGATGACAGGGCTGGTAGTACCGCTTGTTAAGAAAGGGGAGGGTAAGAAGGTAGAAGAGTACAGAGGGATCACTCTCATGCAAGGGGGCTATAAAATATACACAGAAATTCTAAGAAAAAGGTTAGAGAACCAGATAGAAGAGAAGCAAAGTATCCCACACAACCAGACGGGATTTAGAAAAGGGATGGGGACAATAGACAACATTTACGTACTCAACTACTTGGTTAACAGAAACTTAGGGAGAAAAAGAGGGAAATTAGTCGCTTTGTTTGTAGATTTCAAAGCAGCTTTTGACTCAGTGAACAGAAAAGTGCTATGGCAGGCAATAAAAGAGAGGGGAATAGAAGAAGGGCTGGTGGAGAGGATAAAGGAAATTTTCACTGAAACCAGGATTAGGGTGAAGATACGCGGGGAAAAAGGGGAGGTTTTCTGGACAGGAAGAGGTCTAAGGCAAGGGTGCCCGTTGAGTCCACTACTTTTTAATTTGCTGCTGGCAGACCTAGAGGAGAAGCTAAAGGAGAAAGGGAAAGGGGGGACGATCCTGGGTAATAGCAAACTATACTCCCTAGCATACGCGGACGACGTAGTTCTAATAGCAGACGATGAGAAGGGGATGAACCTAATGATAAGAATTTTCGAAGAGTACGTGGGAAGAAAATAACTGACGGTGAACGTAGGGAAGACCAAGGTGAAGTGCTTCAGAAATAAAAATACCAAAATAGGTTACGTTTGGAAGATGAACGGACAAACAGTGGAAATTGTGGAGGAGTTCTGTTACCTAGGTTTTTGGTTTGAGTCAGGAGGGGGAAACGATTTGCAGGTGAGGAAAAGAATCGAAAGTGCGAGTAAAGTAATGGGCCAAGTATGGGGTATAGGAAAGAGAAGGTTCAAGGACGATTGGAGAATGAGGGTTTGGTTGTTTGATGCGTTGGTTTGGGCGGTGTTGTGTTATGGAGTGGAGGTTTGGGGATGGAAGGAACATAGGAAAGTGGAAAGCATACATGAGAGATTTCTGAGATGGGTAATGGGGGTTAGTTGGAGTTGTCCAGGATACATGATAAGGGAAGAACTAGGAAGGGAAAAAATGGTAACTAGACAAATTAAGAGAGCCTGGAGGTTTGAGGAGAAGCTGAAAAGGGGAGAGGGGAGCAGAATAGCACAAGTATGCTTGGACGAAGTTCCGAACAAGGAGACGAGAGGCAATTTGGGAAATTCAAAATGGGAGGAAGAAAGGAAAAAAATGAGGAGTGTTTGTGATATACAGGAAGGGTTTCTGGATTGGCAAAACATTGAATTAGAGCTATTAGTAAGACAAAGAGAAGAGAGATGGAGAAAGATTATGGATTCGAAGTACAATAGATGGTATATGATGGTCAAAGGGGTGACGGAACCAGAATATTTGCAAAAGATGAAAAAGGAAGAGAAATGGAATAGGGTGATACGGTTTAGAATGGGAGAAGGAGTGAGAGCTTGTAGATATTGGATGGATGAAGAGGACAATCTGTGCAGAGTATGTGGGTACGAAGTGGAGTCATGGGCACATGTGTTAGAGAGGTGTACGGGAGAGGAAGATGGACAGTTGAGTGTGGATGAATGTGTGAGATGGATCTTGGATGGTAATGGGCAGGGAGTGATGTGGATGAAAAAACTGGAAGAAATAAGAGAAAGCAAGGGATCAGGGTAGAGCCAAACGGGTAATCCTGTTTAAAGGAAAATAAAGAGTAAAAATTTTTAATTTTCAAAACGGTCTAAATGAATTTGATGGTAAGAGAAAACGGAAGCCCGGGAAGATCGCTCATTGTCTGTAGTTTAAGAAGAGTAGTACTAAGATTATTGTTTTTATATAAGGCGATGCATTAGAAAATAAGTAGCGGTTAAGCTAGACTAAGGATGAAATGTAAACATATGTACAGGGAGCGGAGGCCCTCAAACCCGTAAAAGGGAGAGTTCAAATATACAAGTTAAATATAAATATATATATATATAAATATATATATATATATATAAATATACAAGTTACTATCAAATTTGTAAATCTAAATTTCCAACTAAATCATTTTATTTCATGAAGAAATTTATTTTCAAATTTTTCTAAACATTATTGATAAAAGTGATAATTTTAATTGCAAATGATTTTTTAATAATGGGAAATTATTCTGTTCTTAACATTTTGCTAGCACACTATAATTGGAAAGAGAAAGATTACTGATATTGGCAATAAGATTTCTGGAAAAATGTTAAATCATGTAGATTCTTATTTGAAGGATTAGTTTTAAGATTATAAGATTATAGGATTTATATTTTTTCATGAATTTGTTAAATTTTTGAAAAACAAGAATGTAGAAGCAAAATTTCGCAATTTTGCAAGAATACAGCAGTTTAGACAAAATTGAAGTAAGTTTAAAAGGTATTTAGAAGTTTCAAAAAGATTCGAATATAATTTAGAACAGTTTAAAAAAATTTTAAACAAAAAGTAGCCTGTTGAAAATTTCGAACAAAAAGTTTAGAAGCTCATTAGGAATTTTGAAAGATTTTAAGAAAATACAATTTTTTAAAAAGATTTCTAGGAAAATACAAAATTTTGGTTGAGAATGCAATTGTTTAGTTAAAAATTAATCCGTTTCGGTCGAGGATTCAACTATTTTGTTGAAATTTGTCTTTTCTAGTTAAATTCAACTGTAATTTGTAAAAAATTATTCCTTTAATTAAATATTTAACTCTTTGTTTGAAAATTCAACTGTTTTGTTTCAAATTCATTTTTTTTGTCACAAATTATTTTTTTTTAACTGAAAAATGGTCAAGTTCAAAATTACATCATCAATAACCTGATTTATTAAATCGACAATAATGGATTTACTGATTATTACAAAAAAAATTTGAGGAGTAATCCAGCCGTAAATAATAAAAAACCTAGTTTCAGTCATAATTGTTTATTTTAATTTAGTTATTTGCACATTTGTGTTTTTTCTGCCGCATTAGACAAAATTCATAATTTTCATACAATTTTAATTCACGAAAACGCATTCTATTCCTTAAAGGGTTTTTTACCATTTGATACGCTACGTCATCATTAAATATAACTTAGCAAACTATTTAATTCGAAAAATGACTAACCTAAAATAATTGTGCGTATTATTTCCTCAATAAATAATTTCCGTACAAAAATGACCTTTTGTGGATAAAAATTGAATGAAAATGACTACTTTTGCCTCAAACGGAATAGAAACCAAAATATGTAAATAATTACATTCAAATGAGCAATTATGATCTCTAATATTTGTCATTATTTACGCTTGAGTTTCTACTCTAAAATTATACACCTAGAATATCCTTAAATCAGGAACTTTAAAAAGAACTAGCACCCACTTGGAGATTTTGTTAAAGCGTGAGAAAGTCTTACTCCTGTTGCAGCTTGATTTCAATGAACTTCGATTTTAAAGTTGGTGCGCTTTAAATTAACTCTATTTTTTGGGCTTCAAAGAAGACTTTTCACATTGTTAGATTACACCATATAGTTAGTAATAGGCAATCTGCTTTTTATTATAAATCATTAAATTTTTCGATAAAGTTGAAAACTATAAATTCTATGGTAGTAAATTCCCAATCCAAGAAGCAATATTTTTCAATCTTCATAAAATGTATTTCAGCCCAGCCAGAGCGGAAAATTGTGTGCATTTTATGAGAAACTACAGTCTGTTGAGTAGAATGAGCTTTCAAGAAGCTTTTAAAAAAATTAAATCTGAAAAAAGGCCGCAGGTGATCGACTGTGAACGTTTCAGTTACGAGATGGATCCACCTGGTACTTCCATCGTAGCGGAGGTGTACAAAAGTGCAAGATAAAGTATCTATAAAAGATTAGACCCGACTCGCCTATTTGTACCAAGCCATAAAAAAACGAGTTAGCGCTGAACAATCACGATAATGAAATATCAAACTTTTTCCTCAACTTTTCTGATATCGTGAAAGTAATTTACATTTTATCCTGATATAGATAAAATAGTTCACAGGGCTTATAAAAAAAACTAGCCAAAGCAGGCGACATGCAAACACAAAAAGGGTTTCGTAGCCTATTAAGTCGTTAATTAAGTCTTTTATCCCATCCCATCCCATCCCACCCCACCCCAACCCATCCCGTCCCATATTCAAATTTTTAAAAATAACAACAAAATAACATTTTGAATATCATTCCATCACATTTTAGTTGAGTTCAATCGAAACTCAACCTGATTCGCGAAGGGGAATTCAACGCGAATTATTGCGTATTAACGCGAAATAATAGAATAATAATGCGCAATAACGCGTTATAGCCGCGTATTAATGCGTAATAATGCGTAATAACGATTGATATGTACGCGATTATCCCTCGTTATTACGCATTGTTACACGATTAGCACGCGTGATTACGCGAGTATTACGCTGATACAACGAATTAGTACGCGATTATGACGCGTTAGTACGTGATTATTGAGCATGACTGCGCGAGCATTACGCATTTTTTACGTGATTATCACGCGATTATTACGCGTTATTGTGTACATCGCGTACGATTCACAATAACGCGTAATAACCACGTAATAATGCGTCAATAACGCGTAATAATCACGTAAATAATGCGCGTAATGCTCGCGCAATCATGCTCAATAATCACGTACTAAAGCGTGATAATCGCATAATAATGCTTGATATGAGCGTAATACTCGCGTAAATACGCTCGATAATCGTGTAATAATTCATACTTATGCGTAAACAAAAAGCGTATTATTGTGCAATAATCACGTTATGCCAGTAATAATCGCGTGATAATGTATAATGCTAGCGTAATAATAGCGTAATAATGCGCAAAAGTGCCTAAAAATCCCATAATGACGCGTAATAATTACGCAGTCATGCGTAATAACACGTTATGATTGCTTCATGATGCGTAATAATCTAGTAATAATAGCCTAATAAATGTCTAATAATCGCGTATTAATAGCGTAATAATGAGTAATAATTGCGTGAAAATGCATAATAGTGAGTAGCATAATAGTTATAGCGAAGTGTCTAAAAGAAGTTTAAAAATTTGTTATTAACGGTTGATCACGTTCAAAGAACAAAATATTTGAATGCTGAAAATATAGCTAAATAATGCAATTTTTAATTAGATTTTTTTTTAAATTATCAAAGTTGATCGATTCATAGGAAGATGTCATTGCAAAATAATTGACTGTTAATTCCGTGAAAAAAGCAGAATTTTACTTATGAAAACATAAAATGATGGAAACACGTTTAAACAATTGCTTATTAGTTTATGACAAATTCAATAAATATTGTCACATTCGCGTTCCTATTGTACATCTTTTTTGGATAGTTGCTTCATGTTTTTTAGGTGTTTTTGAATAAATAACTATATTTTTAAAAATCCGTATCATTTAAAAGTCTAACTTTCATTTTATTTTCCTTATTAAATGAAAAAATTCAAATTTTTTGTAAGTCGGTCATAACAGTTTGATGCGGAACTGTATTATATTTTATTTTGAAAAAATACGTTTGAATCGTATAAGTAATTGTGGTAATGTTAATATTATTCAATATTTTTATTATCATATATAATCTTAATAGGAGGCTGAGGTGGTAGGAGGAGTCAGGATAGGAGGGGTTAGAATTTGGTCACTAGCGTATGCAGATGACATAGTGTTGCTGGCAAATAGCGAGGAGGCCTTAAAGGAGATGATGAAGAGGGTGAGAAGATACCTGGATAAGAAGGGGTTAGAGTTGAATGCGGAAAAGTCCAAGGTTATGGTGTTCAGAAAAGGAGGGGGAAGGGATAAGGGAGGAGAGTGGAAGTGGAAGGGAAAGGAGGTGCAGGAGGTGAAAGAGTTTGTGTACTTGGGCTTCGTGTTTCGGAGGAATGGGGGAGTGAATGGTCACATAAAAGAGAGAGTGAGGAGAGCAAATGTGGTGATGAGGCAGGTGTGGGGGTTGGGAAAGAAGCTATTCGCAGATGATTTTGGACGGAGAATGAAGCTGTTTGATTCGCTAGTGATGAGTGTGCTATTGTATGGAGTGGAGGTGTGGGGGTGGAAGGAAAGTGAAGAGATAAATAGAACGCAGGAGAGGTATGTAAAGTGGACCCTGGGGTTGGCAAGGTACACGCCTAAGTATATTGTCAGGAGGGAGACGGGGAGAACGATTGTAGGGATTCTAGCAGGGAGCAGGGCGTGTAAACACGAGGAGAAATTTTTGGAAGAGGGGGGAAGTAGGCTGGTTAGGGAGTGTTGGTGGGAGAAGGAGAACAGAAGAGGGGGTGGGAAGATTTTTTTTTTTTTTTTTTTGTAGACGAGGTGAGAATGCATTTACGCACTGAGTGTGGGACTCGACCTAAAAACGGTAATACCCACTAAACTCACCTCCTCTTCCCGCCAACCCAAGTCCTCGGAACCGCTTTCGCATTACTTCAAGGACATGACGGTAAGGCCACTAAGTCGTGCTTCGGCTTCCACTTTTGAGCGCCAGCTTGGCATTCTTCCGATCATCATCCAACCAGGATGCACGCATCGTCCTCAGTAGTGTGGTGGTACCGCACAACGGGCTCGTCGGCCTTCGGCATCTTAGTTGGGTATTGTTCGTCTAGGTAGCGCGTCCTTGAGGCTTCCTCGACAAGGTTGCCTCTCGGAACGCCCTACACCTCATTGTCCCGGGACGATGGTCTGTCCGGGGCTTATCTTCGTTTGTGGCGCAGAGGTAGCACTGCGGCGAACTTTCGCACGCCGCAGCCCTATGGCCCTCTTTGCCACATCTCCAACATGACCTCGAGCGGTCTGGGCCATCGCAACCCGCTGCCATATGGCCGAAGCCCAGGCAGCGGTAGCGCTGAACCCTTTCCGCCTTTTTATGCACACGACAGGACACCCACCCCACCTTCAGATGTCCTGTGCGTACCAACCTCGCGGCCAGTTCCTCGGCCAGCTCCACGAAAGCCTTCAGGTTGCCCCTGAAGGGTTTTCTCGTGAGGCTGACCTTCACTTCTCCAGCACCCCGACTTCCGAAGTGGCTTCTAACGGCCGCTTCGACTTCACCGTTCTCCGTTGTTGGATCGAGGTCCAGGACCTCGATCTCGGTACGGGGTACGAGCTCGCGCACAGTACCCCCCAACCCAACAGCCTCCCTCACTGCAGCCGAAAATTCGGCCCTGCCCTCTGCTGCAGGTCCAAGCTCCACAAGGACCTCTCCATTTCTGGTATGCCTGACACCCTTGATTTTTACACCAAGGGTGTCCGGTTTTACCTTCTGTTTGAGGTCCTTGAGGACCTCGGCATAGCTTAGACCCTCGGCCGGTTTGATAAGAACCGCCTCGGGTCGAGCTCGTGTCCGCACCTTTTTCCTCGCCTGCTCCCTGATGTTAATGTCAGGCCTGTCCTCTCCGTCTGTCTTCTTCGGGGTCGAGGACGCTGCTGATGCAGCGTGCGTCCTTGGCTTCTTTTTCTTCGGTTTAGAAGATCCTGCCTCGATGGGGCTCAGGGTGGACTCCCGTTCGCGCTTCCGAGCGGGAATTTCCATTGCTTCTTCTGCCTGGGTCCCCGTTTGACTGGTTTCTTTCACCGCTTTACTTATCTTTTTAGCAACCGCCTTTTCCTTTTGTTTCGCAGCAGCTTTCGCTCCAAAATTCTCTATCGCCTGACTGTAGGATTTTTCGGCGTAGCGCGATTTGCGTGCCAGCTCATTCATTAGGTCAATTGCCTCCTCCAGTCAGTTCTTAATAGGATTAAAAATATTTCGCCTGGTATCGCTAAATTCCTGCATCTTGCACAGTACACCAGATAGCTCGGCAAAATTTTTTTTACCCTCCTTCATGCCTTTCACTGCGTCCACATAAGCCCCCTGAGTGATGTCGAGTTCCCACACTTCATAAGACTCTCCCTCAGACTCCTCAGATCCACTTCGATTCAAATTTTGTACATCATCCATTTAAATTCCCACGAGTAGCTAGGGAAATAAAGATCCACCCCCGCAGAGCCCCGCATGCGAAGGTAAAGTCTGTATACTCTAGAAGGCGACCTGGTTTCCTAGAGACACCGTTCGAGACACCACACCCCTGGTGTCATGCAGCCTTCGGCACGGTGGATTAACGCTTCCTTAGGGACTATCCCTGGACCCTTGCCTGCGACTGCTTATTGAGTAGTGTAACCGTATTCAGCAGAAACCCTCGGTACAGGGCCGCAACAGGAAGCGGTCGTGGTTTTTTCTCGGTGTGTCCTTCACCCAGTCTGTTTGGTCCGCGGCCTATTTTATTTCAGCCCTACCCTCTGTTTCCAGCGAGCATTCCCCTATCCGCCACCCGGGGACGCGCCACGTATGGGTTACAGACTCCCACTGTGGGAAGATGGAGGCTGAGAGGGAAAGGTATTTTAGAATGAATGAACTGCAGATGAATGAAGTGAGAAGGATGCACGAGGAAGGAAGGAAGGTTTATGACTTGACTAAGCAAAATGGCATGGAGAGAGAGAAGACAGAGGGGGAAGAGAGAATTAGAGAGTCAAGGTTTATCGGGAACTATGTGTGGATTATGCCAAGGGCAAGAGCGCAATATTTATGTGTGAAAGGAGAGAAAGGAAGTCAGGAACTTATAGCGAGGATGAGGTGTGGGTGTATGGAGGGTTTCAATAGGTTCTGGCTCCCTCGGGAGAAGAGGATATGTGAACTGTGTGGAAAGGGGGATGCAAGAGTGGAGCACTGGTTGGAGGAGTGCGTGGAGGTGGAAAGAAGTGAGATAAGCATGGAGGCATTGTTGCATGAAAAGGGGGAAAAAAGGGCAGTAGCATGGGTGAAGGGAGTGTTGGGTAAGATGGAGATGAAGAGAAGGAAGGAGGAAGAGGAATGGAGACGGAAAGATTGTAAATAGGGGAGGAAGTAGATATAAGTAACACGTAAATATTGTAAATAGCAGATAAGTAGTAGGTATTAGAGCGAAAACAGAGGTTAGCAAGCGAGGCAATGCGAAAAAGTAGGGACATGCGTGCGAGGCGAGGCGAAGCGAGGAAGGCAAGGCGATACAAGCGTGCGACTTAGAGATAAGGAATGGATGGATGTTAGTCTTTAAGGGTTAGTTTTAAGAAAATTCTGTAAAAATGGAAGTGTAAGCAAGTCAATTTTTTAAGGCCAGCAGGCTCAAAAATAAACGTTTATCTATCTATAATCTTAATAAAAACTAATATCAACTCTGAATAGGTAGTTTTCAATAAATCTTTCAAGAAGATTTAATACGGAAAAAGAATTCCTTTCAACTAAGAAATGTTCATTTAATTAATGTAGTTCTAAGTAGTTTAATCTCGACTTTAATTTTCACTATTTCGAAAATTATTTATTGTTTGTAACAATAATGATTATTAAAGTAAAACACTTTGAAAGTTTACTTTAATTTATCACTAGTTACTTGAGTTTAAATGTGGTTTAAAGTTTACATAAACTGATGCTAAGATTAAAACTTATTGTTTATTTATAATTATAAATAATAGAATTTCAACAGTTTCTTCTCCATGTATTGACCTATTCGACTGTTTCAGTGAATTATATGGCTGCGATACTTTTCCAACAGAACCGTATTATCTGCGTTATGATTGTGTAATAAGGTGTAATTGGAATTAGTCCGTACAGGTTTTTGGCGATTGAAATTCTCTGCACTGATTCATTCTCTTTTTAAAATTTTCATTTATTTATACTTTCACAACTCTCTGTTTTAATTTAAATATAACTACTCATTAAGGCTACAGCAACCCGTTAAAAATGACCGCATTAATTTTTGATAATTTAAAAAAAAAAGTCGCTCTTATGAAAAGTGCCCTATTTTATCCACAATTAAATATATACATATATATTATTATACCAATAAGCCATTTTCCTTTCGGGGTAGGCGTGACTTGCTTGATTGGAAAATGGTAAGTAGGTATATAGTTATAAAGTAGGTCGGTATATATGGGTATAGATGTTTTAGATTGATCTGGAATTCTCGTGTTATTTATATAAATGACACGTTCATTCCGCAACACTGCTCCAACCCAGGTTTCTGATCAGTCTCTCTAGCGATCAGCCCAAGTGAGGAGCCTCACAAAATTGTTATGTATGGTTCCCCACTTCGGCGCATTAGTATCCAAGGTCTTTGTTTTAGGCGTCATTCACTCTATTGTCACTCTGTTTACAAACTATTTTTTCGCCACACTTTTCTGTCCTGGCATACTACTCTAGCTTCCTTCACGTCCATGCATTTTTTCATGCAAGCTCTTTTGTTTCTATGGCTTCTTATGTCTCTTCGGATAAGTGTCTCATTCCCAGATTCTAACCATTCTTTTGGCGGTCTACCTCTAGGCATTCTGCCATTTACTTTACCTTTATACACTTGCTTGGTCAGTCGTTCATCTTTAATTCTTTCAAGATGCCCGAACCACCTTAGCTGATTTCTTTCCCATATGTCAACTAGTGTTTCTCCTGTACCACATTCTTTGAGGATTGTCTCGTTTCGGACTTTGTCCATCAGTGTTTTCCTGCATATTATGCGCAGAGGTTTCATGTCGATCGCGTTGATTTTACTCCTGTCCTATTCTTTACAGGTCCATGTATCGCTAGCGTATATTATAGTCGGTACGAATATAAGATTATGTATGGCTTACCCTTATTTATGCGCCTATCTAACTCCCCATCTATTTTTCCGTCGTTAGTGAATAGACTACCTAGATATACGTACTTGTCAACTTGTTCTAATCTCTCATCATTTAGGACAATGTTGCATATTGTTTTCTCATTTTTTCCTTCAAACACCATGATTTTCGTTTAATTCGCGTTCATTTTGAGGCCCATGTTCTTCATGCTTGTATTAAGTTTATTCAACATTCTTTGCAAGTCCTCGACTGATTCTGCCATAATAATCTTGTCATCTGCGAAACCATTATAGCCACGAGGACATAACGCATCCTTGTTTCACGCCTTGCATAATATCGAATCAGTCACTCAGTTTCCCATTTACCCTTACACTCGCTTTGCTACCATTTACTCCATTTACTCAATTTACTCCATTTACTCCGTACTCTTTAAGGACCTCCCAAAGTTTACTTCTATTTACCTTGTCAAATGCTTTTTCTAGGTCAATAAATGCACAGAAAACTTTCTTTCCTACTCTCAAGCTTTTTTCTGTGATCTGTCTTAGGCTTAATATCTGATCTGTACATGATCTTCCTGGCATAAATCCACTTTGGACTTTCCATATCTTCACTTCTGTGATTTCCATTACCCTACGAATGAGTATTTTTTAGTACATTTTACTCACGGCACTTAGTAGGCTGATACCTCTGTAATTACTACAGTTGCTTTTATCTCCCTTTCTTTTGTATATTAGTACGATAATCGCTTTTCTCCAATCGTCTGGGACTTCTCCCGTCTCGATACATAAATTCATTAATTCGCACAACCTGTGAGATATGTACTCGCCACCGTATTTAAACATTTCAGCGCTAATACTGTCTATACCCGCAGCCTTACCGTTTTTCAAGTTCTTAATTATATCTCTGACCTCAGTGACACAGACTTTTTCAATTGGGTTTTCTAATGCATTATGTTCTATGTCGCAGTTTTGTTGTCCTATATCTTCACCTCCTAATAGTTCTTTGAAAGAGTCTTTTAAAGCGTCTACTATCCCGTCTATATCATATAGCATTTCACCTTTGCTGTTTCTCATGCTGACAAACTCTGTACTTTTACTTCCCTTCAACTGTTTATATAATAGTTTCATAATTCCTTCAAAGTAGTTTTGTATTTTGTTCTCTTCTTCTGTTCTGATTTTCTCTTTACTCTCCTTGACTAGTCGTTTAACTTTCCTTTTTTTGTGTCTGTAATCATTTTTGAGCCTATTTCTGTCATCGTCGCTAAGATTTATTATATATTATTTTGGAGACTGAAAGGTAATGATCAGTATTGCATTCGGAACCCCTCATGACTCTTGTATCTCTAACTAGTTCTCTTAGTCTTTCATCCGCAATAACAAAGTCATAACCTATATATATTATTAATTAAACTCTAGCTCTAATTTCAGTTTCCCAAACATGTCCACCAGAGTTACGGTCTACCTTGGGAGTAATGTTCAATCAAAGCTACCCACTCGGCATGATTATTATCGCTATAATCGCTTAATTCGTACGGAATTGGAAGAACCCCCAAATGCTAATTTCGTTATTATTCAGCCTCATCTTTCACATCTGGCTAATTCCGGAAAGTCCAAGATGGCTCTATTATTCCGGACGAAAAGGAAGAGCCTGGAAAATCTTGAGAAAGTTCCACCCATCCGAGAACCGCGAACAACAAAGGTGATCAACTTTTGAGAGTGCACTTCTTCAACTTTTAACTTTAACTTTCCCCAAGCTCCTTTGTTTCAGGAATGAAGGAAATCTGAAGTCATAGGGAAATATATGAGGCATTCAAATTTTGTCTTTAATTTCAAACAAAACCCTGCGCAATCTTGTCAGCAAGTCTTTTTCTCGAAGTACTCGCCCAATTTATAAATTTTTTTAGCATGAATTTTTAATTTTTCAAACATAAAATTGCTTAAAATGATTTAATTTTGGAAATTCACAAATTTACTAAATCATACTTTAATTTGAAGCATTATCGTTTATTTATATCTTTAACCAGAAATATTTGAACTGTTCAATTTGTAAAAGTTTCAAATTTTGCAGTTTAAAGTTCAAAAAAGTTCCAGTTTGAGACCTTTAATTTGCAGTTCAGTCTTTATTACATCAAATGAAAGTTCAGCTCAAAGAGCTCGAAAATATAAATTTTAATGACCGTGAAAAATTTTTGAGATTCGGGCAAACCCTGGACATTTTTCTTCGATTAAAATGGCCACCCTATAATATATTCCGGGCACAATACAAGGGGATTGGGGGGTCAACAAATAAAGTTATTGCGTATAAATTATTCCTTTATCATTTCCTTGAGAAGTGGCTAAACTTTATCTCACAAAAAGGTTTTAACAAGTACTTATTTTTGCCATTTTTTCGAAAGCCGAGCTTTTCCTATTTGAAATCCCATAGTAAGTTTAAAAGCACGGGACACGAGTTAATGTTGACCAATTTGAATAAAATAGAGAATTTCTTTTCCAGAAAACGAACAAATTGGGGGGAGGAGAATCTACCACTAATAATTGTAAATCTAATTTTTGGACCACTCTAGTGGTCACAATGGTAAAGCTTTTGACTTGTCTTTGAATTCTCAGAGTCGATGTCATGAGAGTCACTTCTCAACCAGAAATTCCTCAAAATCGTCCCTGTTCCCACGTTCGTAAATCCGTACATTTTTGGTGAAAGTGAAATTTCAGGTGAAAGTTTTTCAATATTTCAAATAAAATATATATCTGAGGTCTGAGAGACCGCTGTATATATTCATATAAATTTAAAAAAATAAAAAAGTTTTTGTTATCTAACTTATACAAGTATATGAAGGAACGTTGAAATAAGTAAGAAATTAATCAATTTTACTAACTTTTATTAATAATAATCTTGTACACCCGTGAAGGAGGTTTCGGTCTAGGAGACCGCACGGCCACAATAATTTGTCACTTTTTGCTCAAATGAGGGATAATCGGAAAGTACATTTTTTCTGGGACAGACGCGTTCCGTACTCTGGGGTACCCGCGTCAAGCTCAATTTTGTTTGCGTGTGACATCTTGCGTTCAAAATACCTTGAAACAAAGTGAAACAGAAATATACAATTGTGACACTACCGTAGACGTGCGGTCTCACCGACAGCCTATGCGCTGTTAATTGATATTACCCACCAATTACACATAGGACCACATGTTGTCCACCTACCTCATCGAAAGCAGAACCAAAACTCAAGCTACTGATGACGGCAGCCGGGGGGAGGGGCCCACATATCAAAACCATGGTACGGTCTGAGAGACCGCACGTCCACACTTAAAGGATAAAAGTATTTCTAATTCTATAATAAAATATAACGTTTATTCAATTTTTTAATAATAATTTTGGTGTTGCAGAAGCCATCAGCTACATTCTCGCAAGCTTATTATTGAAGATAACGGGAAGGCGAATCGCAACTTCCTTCTTATTAATAACTGGATCTGCTTCGATTCTTTTCTTAATTATTATTCCGAGCAATTTAAAGTATTTTACAAATGGAGTGGCCCTTCTGGGTCAGCTATGTTTGAGTGGAGTATTTTGTGTGACAATTATTCACGCTTTTGAGCTTTTTCCCAAAGTTGCAAGAAGCAGAGCTTCAAGTTGCAGTTCAATAATGGCTCATTTTGGTAGCATATTTGCACCATTCTCGTCGAAAAGCTAGGGTTTTGAATCAAAAACTTTAATCTTAAAGCGGAAAGTATGAAATTAAATAATTTAAAATGTCCAGAACTTAACATTTTTAACTCAACATTTTAAGTTAACATTCAAAATTGAATACATCGAAACTGGAAGTTTTCCAAAGTGAATAATTTTTACCTGAAAAATTAATAATTTCAAGTTGTGGCATTCAAAACTTTCGAATGTTAAAATTAAAGCCTAATTCGGAATAATGAAAATTATAATGGAAACATTCAAAATTCAAGATTTCCTTAAAAAAGCATTTAAAATACAACAATGTATGTTCAACCGGAGACCTGTATTGTACTACTTAAACCTAAAAGGTTTTCAAATTTGAATATTCAATACTGAAAAACAGGAAATGGAACTGCTAAAATATGCGAAATCAATGAAAGTTTAATTTATATACCTATTAAATGTTTCAATTCCAAATACGGGTTCCAAAATGTAGAATAACTGGCCATTACTTTTTACTGATATGTAGTTAATACTTTAAAAAACACGCATTATTCAAATGATTGTAAAATTACTTGACCAAATTATTTTCATAGATTAAGGAATTCATAACGCCTAAAATATTGGCTCATGTGTGACTTACCTGAAAGAAACAAACGTTAAACAAAAATTTGGTTAAACAATTAAGGAAACTTAAAAAACACAGCGTATTCTTAAATTAACCATTAATGATTATTTGTAAAAAAAAAATAAAAAAACTTTAATGAACCACAATATTACGTAATATTCAAATTTGTCACTTATGGGGTTTTCTTTGGAAACCCATAATAGTGGCTTAAAGTCATTTGCCCTCAAAATTCATAATTGATTCTTATTCTCTGATGAATTCTAAACAATATACTGAAACACGACATTATTTGTAACATATTATTGTGTTTAAATATTAGATTTTAAAAAAGTGCGTTTTTTCCATGTTGAAATCAATGGCAAACTTCATGATATTTGTTCCACTCTTGAACATTAATCGATTTGTCATTTTTTGGGCATTTAAACAAAACCGGGTGGGGCGGGGGTGAGAGCAGAGAAATTCTAAAAAAAATTCCACCAATTATAAATAAGAACCACACTAATACGCACATTAGCCACTAGCCTAAGTTGTAACTTTTTAGTCAATTATGTAATTTTTCAATAACAACAAAAATTGAAAATCGTGCATGATCAATGTCTTGAGAATGATGTGTATTATATTTTTATACATACCGAATTATCCTCTTTTGCATGACCATAATTGTACATAATTCAATGAAAATTGTTTAACTCATTTTTAAAGCTAATAATAATTTCGGCGTACTTGTTTCATATTTTTGTAGAAGAATTTTACATATGGTGTGCTATTTACTAAATACAATAAGTCCGTTTAAAAAAGTGACTTATTATAAAAAAAACATTGAGAAAATAAAAGCAACAAAAAGTCGATGAAGAAAACTCAAATTAGGGGACTTCTAGATCATATCCGATTTTTATTTATTTATTTTTTGACTAGAAAAACATATATAAGAGCTGCTACATTCTAATCTACACAAAGCAAATAATAACTCACGCACATGTAGGAGTATAAAAATTTATTTTTTCTAATGTGTAATGTCAGTATGTGTTAATTTTACTAGAAGTTGTTTGAAAAAACGTCAAATGTTAATGTTTTCGGAAAATATCAATAAATTCGGAAATAACCAATTTTTGTATTGTTTCTGGGCTAATTTTGAAAATAATTTTCTTCATGTCTGTTAGAACACTGTTCTGTTAATTTGTTTTAATTCAGTTATGAAAACCTGACTTTATATCAATATTGATAAGTTCTTTAAATTAAGCTTAGGTTTTGATTGCGTCGAAGGAAAAATTCTAGAAATATCTTATCAAGTCACTAAAATAATTAAGGAAATTATCTTTAAAACTAGTGCAAAGAGATTAAAAAATATGAATTGATTTTTGATTTATTAACATTTTTCGGAAACATTAAAATTTGTATTTTTTCAATAACTTCTAATAAAATTAATATATTGCTTTCAATTTAAGACCATTAGGCGTATAATTTTATCATGTTTCGTGTAGTAATTGGAAGTAAATTTAGAGTTGAATATTTTTAAAAGTAGAGTGCTTTTATAAAGTATTGAAAAAAAAGGTCTAGAAACTTTTGCATGATAGTGTATTACATTCTCTTATAAACTATCCAATGTAGGTATATTCTATTTCTGTAAAATTAAGATCTATCACTTATATCCCGAAAACAATAATTTTCCACGATTTTAAGAAAAATATAATTCTTAAACAAATAATAATTGTTTGAATAATTAAAAATTATTTACAAAATACTTGGAAACTCGTCCCTTAACAATTAAAAATAATACTTGTTAAAAAAATCCATAGAATACCGGTTTTAGTATTAATTTAATAGAAAACTGCTATTTTGCAGTTTTTGGGTCACTTTCCAAGCACAATAACAATGGCTTGAAAGGGGGGTGAGGAGTCAAAATTAAAACTTATTGGGTGGAAATTATTCTTTGAAGATGCGTTAAGAGGTTTTAATACTTTAATTCACAAATAGTTTATAACAAGTAGCTCTTTTTCCATTTTTTTGAAAATCAAGATTTTCCCATTTAAAACATCATGTTAATTTCAAAGGCTCGGGGGCACGGGTTAACTTTGACAAAAAAAGAAAACAAGAAAAATGTTGAGTTGATAAACTGTAAATATAAATTAAGTATTTATTTTTAAAATTGAACTGTAGTTTGACTCTTAACAATAGAATAATAATAAAATTGATTTTATAAGACGATTATAAATCTGTTCATAATTAAATAATTTATAGATTTTTACGTTAAAAATTGAACTATTTTAATTCGAAAGCCTTAGTAATTAATGAAGTATTTGCATCCGATTGAAACTTCAAAATCTTTTTTCAATTTTCACAAACATTTTGATTAATATATTCATATTTAATGATTTTATTCAATTTCAATATTTCAAATCCTATTCAAATATTCTTGCATTCAAACATTCAAAAATAAACGAAATAAAATTGAATTATTTAAAATAAAATAAACCTCGAATCGTCCGAAATTCAAGGTACTGAATGTAAAGTTTAAAATTTGCATTGTTAATTTTTTTAAATTTTTAATTCGTAAATGACATTTTTCAAATTAGATTTTTCAAGAAACAACTTACAATCACTAAATTATAATGCTTTAAAGTTAAAATAGTTTGAAATTTTTTTAACACTTACAAATTTCTCTGAAAGAACTCTCTGGACACGCTTTGAGGTTCGCTATATCTGTTAAAAATAAGAAAGTGACCATGAAACATTAAAAAATAAACAAATTGAAATTGAATTATTTAGAATAAAATAAGCCTCGTATCATTAAAATTTCAGAGTGCTGAATGCAAACTTACACATTTGAATTGTTTCTTTTTTTTTTTTTTAATTTATAAGTGACATTTTTGAATTTGAATGTTTCAATAACAATGTAAAATCCTTTAATTGTAGTATTTCAACCTAAAATTGTTGAAAAATGATATAATTTTGAACATTTAAAAAATTTATTGATTCATTCCTCAAACTATTTTATTTCCTAAAACGTATCCTCTCCTTCACCTGCTTAGTCAAGCTTTGTTTATAAAATACCGATGCGGACCGATATCAGTTATCTGAAAGAACACATTGTGTCGCACTTATGTTACGTATCTACATTTAGAATTAGGCGAATTATATTTTATGAAGAAGAATATTAAAAATTGAAATTTCATTATGAAAAATGCATTATTATGACACTTATCATTATTATTACACATCTAAGTACTGAAAACTTATAAGAAAAATATTGAAAATTGTTTCTTCTTTCAAATTGGACACAGCATATTTTCCTCCTGTTTGTAAATAATATACAATTGTTCAAACAATAATTATTCGTTTGAGAGAGGTGGGAGAGAGAGAGAAGTAAGCCTCCGTTCTGTGGCATGAGACACAGCGCGTGTGTCGGAGGCCTGCGTTACACTTTCTAGTCGTGGGTTCATTTGAATCAGGCGCGACTCCCCATATCGAGGTCTAAGATGTTTACACATCAAAAATTTTCAGAACTTGCCTAATTTTTAAATTCACTTTCAAGGAGAAATATGCAACGTGGATACCAAAAACCGGCTGTGGCTTGTCTCTCTTCGTGGCGGGTTTGTTGTCGCAATCGCTGCCGGAAACTCGAAACCTTCCTCTCTGCAACCTCCTTGAAGATCTTAAATTTAGAAGCGACACAAATCTTGATGAACGAGTTTCTTTTAGAAACTGTGCGCCCTATATCTTATATAAAAAGTTTACACAAAGGCGTAGCAACTAAAGTAAATAAAGTTCAAGGTGAACCTTTATAGCTTTCTATACCTACGAGTACAAACTGCATTTAAAACATTTTTTTCTATTTTAAAAACTGATTGAATAAGACGGTATTCCTGTAGAATATTTTTCAACTAAAAACACTATTTATTTTGTTTCACCTTTACAATCACCCTTCATCGTTTGTGAACAATGAAAAAAAAAATTATTTTCTACGAATAATATACTGCTGCTCTTTATTTTTTTATAGATATATCTTTATATCTAAATTAATGTACCCTTATGAAAAAGAAGTATTAGTAAGTATTGGATATAATATTTTTTTCGCGAATAAGTATTGGAAATCCAATACTTTTTCGCAAGAAAAGTACTGAATCCAATACTTACCAATACGCTTCAATTTGAACTGAATTAATAGAACCCAATTGATCACAAATTCATATTTTTTAGGATTCATCTCTTAGGTTGAAAATTTAAATATTCAATTTTTAAAAGACTAATCTACTCAGGTAAAAATCATCTTTTGGATTGAATGTTGACCTATTTTGATAAAATCTTTTTTTTAAGGTTCATCACTTCAGTTGAAAATTTATATCTTTGGTTGCAAATTTAAGTCATTTGTTGTAAATTCATTTTCCTTATAATTAATTTTTTTAACTAAAAATGTAACCCTTCCCGTTTTTGTTGAAAATTTATACATATTTTTTATTGAAAATTGATCTTTTCTAGTTAAAATTTCAACTATTTTATTACAAGTACTTAGCTAAAAGATGAACTACTTAGTTAAAAAATAATTTTTTGGTTGAAGATTCATAATTTTAGTTGAAAATTCGTCTTTTTGGTAGAAAATTAATCTTCTTGCTTGAAAAATGATCTTTTGGGTTAAAATGTCAAATAATTTGGTTGAAAATGCAATTATTTTGTGGAAAATGCAATATTTTTTACTTGGAATGTTAGAAATTTGAAGCAATTAAAATTAAATTTAATATATTGTGAAACTTTGGTCTAATGAAATGTTTCATTGTTCCACTGAAACGTTTCTTGACTCACATTCCTCTGTACATCGGAATTTTAAGTTACCTACCTTAGTTTTTTTTTAAGTCCATGAGAAGCAAAGTTTGTGAATGAAATCTCCGTTGCCTGCTGCACGTCTGCTTACCTATGCAGTGCAGTAAAATTTGCACGTGAATCTTGACGTTTTTTCAGATGCACCTGTTGCTACGAAATAAACTTCAAATCCCTGCTTGAACTTTTTCCAATAAATCACCTTCCATTCTCCATGATCATACCCTCACAGCAAGGGATATCGACAGAATATCCCATTTATCTCCTACGATATCGCAGGCATATCCCAGGAGATCCCAGGGACATCGCGAATGATCACCTACGGGGCGGAAATCTCGATATCCCTGGAATGTCCCAAAGATATCCCAGAATATGCTGAGGATATCCCATTAATGTCCCAATTTTCGTAGAACGGGATATCTTAATTTCCATAATTCGGGACATCCTAGGATATTCTTACGATGTCCCATACTTAAAATTCAGGATATGCCAAGGATGTCCCCAAGATGTCCCAAGATGTCCTAATAATATAATTTTTTATAATATTTAAAAAAAATGCATATATGTACCCTTTACAAATAATTCATGCTCATTGTGCTTTAAATAAACAAACTCATCATTATTTTAAAAAATATATATATTTTCCCGGAACTACAAAAAAAAGAATCGAAGAAAGTATGTATATAGAGCCGTCTTTTCATAACTTTTCAGTCTTGTCTTTTTCAACACTTGTGACATGTTGTTGGCCGTACAACTGAATCAAAATTTGGCAAAATCATGAAAAAAGGTAAAAAAATTTTACATTAGTAGGTATACCAAATTCAACGAATCATGCATGCAAGAAGTGCAAGCTGCACGTTTCAAAAGATCAGAAGTTTCGAAAAGCCGACCGGCTTTTTCTTCATTACAGTCAACTTAACCTCAAAAGTGCACAAAATGTATAAATGTATATACTTTAATGAATTTAATTAGTTTACAATGGAAATCAAATCATTAGTCACAAAAGTAACGAACAAAAATTTTTATTCAGTAAAATGGAAAATAAAAGTAATTAGTTAAATAAAACATCAAATTTTTCATGAGTTTTATCCGCATTGCCACGCAGATATATCTATAACCTCCAGCGAGCCTCCATATACCTAATACATATAAAATATACATAAAAAATGTAATAAAAGCAATAAAATTGTTATTCTTATATGTATATTGTTTATTTCTTGCATTTTTAATCCCCTAGTAATTAATTAGAATATCAGCAGAATTTTTTATTATAATATCGGGATATTCGTGGGACATTTTACTATGGTATTGGGATATCCTGTGGACATTCTTGCGGGATATCGTTAGGATATTCTGTCACGATATCCTCAGGAGCGGAAATCTCGATATCCCTGGAATATGCCACGGATATCCCGGGAGATTTTTGGGACATTTTTCAGGATATCACATATCCTGCCGAGATATCCTAGGGATATGCCAAGGATATCATTTTGTTGTGAGGGTAGATTTCAGTTATTTTGAGATCTCAAGCATAAAATTGTCCTTTTACTTACATTATTATTTAATATTACTTTTAACACGCCTGATAAATTAAGTATCTTTGTTTTTAAACGTTAATTTAAAAAAATATTTTTTCAACTGAATTGTTTTTAAATTAATTTCCGTTCAATCTTTGATTATAAACAAAAACTACTCAATTAGGGTTTTCAAATCTCAAAAATGGTGATTTTTTTTAATTGAGTCTACTATTAAGTAAAATTTAAAAGCCAACTTTTTTGAAAATAAATGAATTTTTTAAATTTTTATCGAGGTGTTGATTCAATGAAAAAATTAATACAACATAAAATATGTATTTGATAGAGATCCAAAAGGTTGATTTGAAACATTTTTCATTCAATGAATAATTTTGAAGTAAATAAAAAAACAATAGGACTCTATGTTCTTTCACTTTATGAAATTTATATTTTACGCTACCGTCAAACGGGTTAATTTTGGACATGTGGGGTAAATTCGGACATTTCTGAATTAATAATTGAAATTACTTAAGATGGGTGGTTTTAACCAGCATCTAGAACCAGTTAAGACTTTAACTGATACTGATTCCGAATTCTTGGAACAATTTTGAGTAATTTATTCCTCACAATTTCGGGAATTTAGGACTGTCAAAATTTACCCCACATGTCAAAAATTGGGGCAGATGACAATACCGCCCCAGCTACCTGCGAACGGTTCCCCCTCTACACGGCTTCCCCTCACTTAGTCGAACTGTTGCCGTCGAGCCTGGTCAGCGGGAGTTCTTTGTACCCAATAAGGACTAAAATGCGGAATATCACATTTTTTAAATATAGCATTTAGTAATTTATAAATATATTTGAAATGTACGAATTATGAAGATTTCAATGATATTTTATTTGATTCGAAAAGTTGAAAATTAAAGAAATAATGTTTAAGTTTATGTGCAATTTTATGGGAAATTTTGCAGTATATTTTACTCAAATAGCACTTATTGAACTAAGATAAATTTGGTTTATTTCTCAAACATTTGGAAACTCATTAACAAACACCATAATTCTTTTTATTGCTTCAACAATTTGTTTATGAAAGATAATTTAAAATACTATTTTAACCACATATAAAAAGCAGAATAAGAACGATTTTAATGGAGTGAAACTCAAAATTTTCGTTTTTCAAATCTAACTTTAGAAATTTTGAACAGGGACCAAAGAAGAAAATTGTATTTGCTTAAATGCCGAAAAAAAATTTGAAACTGAATTCAGCAAATTTTGAAAACAATTATTCTTCCTTTCAAAAATAATTTGTTTGATATTACTGGTTCTAGACGTTTCACTACTGGCACTTCTGTTTCTCTTTTAATAACGAAACAGAATAATTTTTAAACCAAAAATAGGAATTTTCAAACCAAGATTTTAATTTTTAACCGAGAAATATTTTTCGGTCAAAGAAGAAAAAAAATCTCAGCCAAAATGTTGAATTTTTAATCCAAAAAGACAAATTTTCTGCAAGACAGTTTAGTTTTCAACCCAAAGATATTATTTTTTTTTAAGTTTAATTTTCAACACAAAAGTATAAATTCTCTACCAAAATAATTGAGGTTTTAACTAAAAAATATAAATTATCAAGCAAAAATAAAACTGTTACATTTTCAGTTCAAAAATTTATTTTTAACTAAATAAAAACGAATTTTCAACAGAACAGTAAAATTTTCAACCAAAGAAATGATTTCATTACTAAGATAATGAGTCTACAAACAAACAAAATTTCAACCAAACAGTTGAATTTTCAATCAAAAAGATTAATTTTCTATCAAAAAAGATTAATTTTTATTGAAATACATAAATTTTCACAAAAATATCAAAAATTAATGAATTTTCAACCAAACATGGGAAAATTAAATTTTTGGTGAAGAAATAATATTTTTCTATTTAAAAAAAAGTAATTTTCAATAAGAACTAGAAAACTGCTTAGTCAATTATGAAGCAAAAATTCGAGTAAGTTTAAGATATGTTTAGAAGCTTTGAGAAGATTTCAAAACATTTAAAAAAAGCGTAGATTTTTGAAGATTCTGAACACAAAATTTATAAGCTTTCTAAGCATTTTGAAAGGTTTCAAAAGAATGAAAAATTTGTATTAAAATTCTTAGAAAAACTACAAATGAAATTCTTTTGAAATTATTGCAAAATGTTTTTTTTTAATTAAAAAATTTTTCAAAATAGAATCTGGAAGATTTTTAAGCAATTTTTTTCATTTTGCCGGATTTTCAAAACATTGTATGAAAAATTCGAGTTCCAAGATAATAACAAAATTTGCATTAGACTCCTACAAATTTTTTTATTATTTTTTTAAACAATATTTTTAAAGAATATTTTACAATATTTTAGAACAAATTTTGATGTATACATTAATGTTTCTAGCTTAAAATACTTAAAAATAATGTAATTTAAATTTGTTGATTGATCCTTCAATTCAACATTTTGCTTGAGACTTTTTTTCTTTATTGACTGAAAAATCTTTTTTTGTTGAAAATTCCTTTTTTTTGTGTAAAAATTCATTTTTTTCTTGGTTTGAAAATTAGCAGTAAAACGTCTGGAGGTGGTAGTATCAAACATATTATTTTTGAAAGGAAGATTAATTATTTGCAAAAGTCTCCTAATTTAGTTTTAAAATTTTTTCCGAAACTTTATGAATGCAACTTCAATTTTTTGCTTTGTTCCCTGTTAAAAATGTCTGAAGTTAGATTTGAAAAACGACTCTTTTGAGATATATATTCTGCTTTTTACGTGTTAAAATACTATTTTTCATTAACTTTCATAAAAAATTGGTTTAGCAGTGAAAATATTGTATGATGTTTGTTGATCAGTTTCTATATTTACATATTCATAAATTACTAAATGCGAGATCTAAAAAATGTGTGAGGGGAAGCCGTGTAGTGGGGGAATCCGCTCGCAGGTAACTGGGGCGGAATTGACCATCGTCACCAAAATTGTTCCGTTTGAAGGTACGCCCTTAATAGAAAATTGTACCTACAAAATTGTTGTGAAAATTCCGGAAATTGTCTAATGTACTCTATAAAACGAAGAAAATAGACCATTTTTTAACATATGTATCCTATATTTTCCAATCAAAAGTACAATAATTCCATCAAACATAATCTTAACATACCGTGGTTCCCTTAATAATTTGGACTTGGCGCTACCTTCTTCCGTAGAAGGTACTAAGTCAATTTTGGTTTGTCTACATACTGCTTTCCGTGATGAACAATAGTGGCGAAGGTACCCGCGACCATACCTCCCCAAAAAAGCATATAAAGTAGTACTTCTGTGGTGTATCTCGAAGGCAGAATCACGTGAGCTATTAACATCGAGGATGCGATTAAAAGAACCAGAGGGAATGTAGCGTAACGCCAATTTCTTTCGGACTCGAGAGGACACTTGGCGGACTCGTCGTCTTGAATCATATAGCGGCCCAGAAAGAGTTCTATAGAATCCTAAACAAATAAAAATAACAGTTTTATTCACGTTGCTCTGAAATATTATATTAGGCACCAAGGAGCAAAAGAGGGACTTTATCAAAACTTTATTAACAAGTACTGAAACCATACACAAACCACTTTTTTCTCTACTATTTCAATTGATAAATTTGAATGATAATTTAAACAAATTTTTATTTCATCTTCTTATACTTAAAATTCAGTACATATTTAGGTAAAATTAATGTAGGCACTATATCAAATTCAATTCAAAACGCTTCAGATTCCTAACTTTTCAATAAAAATGTTGCATTTTGAACAAGATAGATGAATTTTTAACCAAATAGATGAATCTTTGACCAAAAAGATTAATTTTATGCCAAAAATACGATTTTTTAATGAAATATATAAATTTTCAACCAGATAGTTGAATTTTCAACTTAAAAAGATTAATTTAAACCAAATAGTTGAATTTTAAACTAAAAAAAAAACTTTTTACAAAGGAGTTTAAATTTTAACCAAGTCTTTTTATTTTCAACCAAAAAGATGAAGTTTTAAACGAGAAGACTAATTTTCTAACAGAATGATGATTTTTCAATGAAAGACATCTATTCTTAACCAGATAGTTAAATTTAATAGTAAAAAAGACAAATTCTCAACCAAATAGTTGAATTTTGAACTAATAAAGATGAATTTGCAACCAACAATGGAATAGTTAAACTGTCAGTAAAAAAATTAATGTTGAACAAAAATTATGAACAATACGATGTTAATGTTTTTTGTCTACATGTTCTAAAATCAATATTTTTTTAATATTGACTATTAATTTTTTTAAGTTGTGAGAAAAATGTATCTAGCTCCGCTGGATAAATAAATAAATATTAAATAAATAAGTGAATAATGAAAAAATGAATAGTAAGTAAATATTAAATATTAGATTTTTTCACAACTTATAAAATTAATGATCAATATTCGAAAAATATTGATTTTAGACCATGTAGACAAAAAACATTAACATCATATTATTTACTATATTTCGCTGGTCAAAAACCACAACATCAATTTTTAAAAATTATGAATATTCAACTAATATTATAAATCTTCATCTGGATAAGTTGAATTTTAAAGAAAAAAGATAATATTTGAAATAAAATGATGAATCTTTTAGAATGTTTGAATTTGCAACCGGCATGAATAATTTTCAAACAAGAAAATAAATTTCTACTAAAACAAACGAATTTTCAACAAAAAATGTAATTTTGTAACAGAAAATTAAACAGTTAAATATTTAGTTGAAAAGATTTGCATTTTCAGTTAAAAAAAATTAAATTTTCAAGAAAAAAACAACCGTTTTTCAACATAATAGTTATAATTTCAAATGGAATAGTAAAAATGTTAGTAAAGAGCATTAATTTTCAGCCAAAGAAGAAACGAATTTTCAACAGAATATCTTATTTATCTACCAAGGAGATAAGTTTTCATTTAAAATTATGAAAGATCTACCAAAAAAAATGTTTAACAAAAGAGTTTAACTTTCAACCCAGTAATTAAATTTCCATGCCACAAAAGATGAATTCTAAACGAAAAATATAGAATTTGATATTTAAACCAAAAAATATTTTAATTTTTAATTAAAAACAGTTGAATTCAACCAAAAAATACGACATTTTATCCTGAGTTAAATTTTTAACTAGTGAAGATTTTTCAGTAAAGAGAGAGAAAAAATTACTAACAAACTGTTGAATTTTCAAACAAAAAGATGAATTTTCGACGAAAAAGATTTATTTTCTATCAAAAAGAACGAATTTTCAACAAAACACATTAATTTTCAACCAAAAGCGACCAAGTTTCAACCAGTAATATAGTAACAGTCAAATTTTCCGTTAAAAAAATTAATATCAAACATAAAAAACGAATTTCCAGCACAATAGTTGATCACAGAAATATATAAAGCTGCTTTTACAAATAAAGAATCATTGTTATTCAGTTTTATATTGCAACCTAACAAAAATTGAGCACGCTCTCAACAAAATTCCTTGACTTAATACAAATTCCCTGACATTTCCAGGTTTTTCCAGATTTATAAAAAATCCCTGCCAATTCCAGGTTTTTCGAGTAAGACTATACGGGACACCCGGCTGTTATAAAGGACCAAAAATTAAACGTTTTAGTATAAAGACGTTTATTATTTTTAAAAATTGTTATTCTTGATCCACAAAATTAATTTTTTTTTTTTAATTTCGAATTTGTCGGGAAAAATAAAGAATCTGCAAACTTCAGGTTTACGAGGAATGTAAGGTTTCTTAATAATATATTCAATAACAATAATAATCAAGGAACAAAAGTGCCCAGCACTTTGATATAAAAAATGTAATGTATAGATCTTTGAATATTTCTAAGAAAAGAAGCTTTTTAAGAATTTAAAAATTGTTCGAGAGAATGAAAATATTTCTTAACATTCCTGGGAAAATTTAAACTGATTTTTTGATTTAAAAAAATATATTCTAAGAGAAAATTAACAAAAATTTCACAACATTAAAAATTATTTCCTAAAATTTCGAAAAAGAAACTGGCGTACATTTTTGAATATTTGGAAACACAAATTTTGAAGCTTCTCAAAGATTTTGAAAGGTTTCACGATAACAAAAAAATGGCCTAAAATTCCTGGAAAAATTTATACTGATTTTTTATTTTGAAAAATAAATTTCAAGAGAAAATTGGCGAAGATTGAAAAATATTTTTAATTACTTCTTAAAACTTCGAAAAAGAATATGGAAGATTTTGAAGCCAAAGTTTTCGATTAACAAGATTACAAAGTTCTTTTTTTTTAATTCGTGGTAAGTTTAAGAGATATTGAGAAGTTTTAAAAAGATTCTAAATTAATTTAAAACTGAAAAAGATTTTTTAGAAGATAAAAAAATGTATATTTTATAATATTTCAAATAAAAATTTTGAAGTTTTTAGGCATTTTGAACGGTTTCACGATAATAAAAAAATGTTCTCAAAATTCAACAAATAATTTAAACGGATTTTTTATTTTAAACAATTAATTGTAAGAGAAAATTTAGAAGAATTAAAAACATTTTGAAAGATTTTCAAAAATATGAAAACAGAATCTCGAAGATTTGAAGGCAATTTTTTCAATTTGTCAGAATTTAAAAAAAATTTTGCAAAAATTCGAGTAATTTGAAAAAATACTTAGAACGTTTAAAGGTTTCAGAAATGGTTAAGAAATAATTTGAAATTTGGAAAAATTTCCAAAAATTTTAAACAAAATATAAATTTTGGAAGATTTCAAAAAAATGTCAAAGCTTTTTAAGAAGTTCAAAAGGTTTCAAGAAATTAAAAAACTTTTTTTAAGATTGCTGTGAATATTTTTAATGAATCTTAAAGAAAGAGGGGCAATTTTTTAATATTAAAAAATCAGTTTTCAAAAAAATAGTTAATATTTCAACCAAAGAGATGAATTTTCTACTAAAAATATGAATCCTAAAAAAAAAATGATTTCTTAATAAAGTGGTTCAACCAAATTGTGTAAACAAAATAATTGAATCCTCAATCAAAGAAGATTAATTTTCAATCAAACAGTTGATTTTTTATCCAAGAAAGATTAAATTTCTACCAAAACAGATGAATTTTTAAATCACGAGGACAAATTTTAAACAACAAAAATTTGAATTTTCGTCCAAAAAAGATTGAATTTTAACTTTTTAACATCAACATATAAGTTTTAAACAAGAAGTAAATATTCTACAAAGATCCTTGAATTTTCAACCCAAAAAGACTAATTTTCAAGAAAGCGGTTAAATTTTCAACTAAAGAAGATGCCTTTTTAACAAAAATGTGGAATTTTCAAACAAACAGTTGCATTTTTATCCACGAAAGATGAGAATTCTTCTAAGACAGATGAATTTTTTATTCACAAAGAAACAAACTTACAAAAAAATAATTAAATTTTCATCCAAAAAAGATTTTAGTTGACTTTTCAACCCCAAAATATGAATTTTAAACAGCAAGTAATTTTTCTACGAAATATTTGAATTTGCAACCAACAAGGAAGGTTTTTTAACAAAATTATGGAATTTTTAACCAAACAGTGGAATTTTTATCAACAAAATTCTATTGCTACTGAAATAGATTAATTTTTATCTTAAAAAGACAAATTGCAAAAAAATAGTTGAATTTTAATCCAAAAAAAATTTTAGTTTGACTTCTCAACATTAAAATATGAGTTTTAAATAAAAAGTAAATTTTCCACGGAAATACTTGAATTTTCAACCCATGAAGACAAATTTTCAACAAAACAGTTGAATTTTCAACCAAAAGGGATGACTTTTTTACAAAATCGTTGAATTTTTAACCAAACAGTTGCATTCTTATAAAAAAAATGTAATTTCTACTAAAATAGATAAATTTTCAAATTAAAAAGACAAATTTTCAAAAAAATAGTTGAATTTTCATCCACAAAGGATTTCACTTGACTTTTCAACACCAAAATATGAACTTTAATTCAAAAGTAAATTTTCTACGAAAATAGTGGAATTTTTAACCCAAAAAGACGAATTTTCAACAAAACAGTGGAATTTCAACCAGAAAGGATGACTTTTTAACAACTTTGTTGAATTTTTAAACAAATAATAAACTTTATAAGTAAAAAGATAATATTCAGGAAGGAGGAAGAAAATTAAAAAAAAATATATATATATATACAAAGCAAATACATTAGTAAGGAGAATATTATATCAGGCTTACCGCGAAAATTCATTTCATTTTAAAAATTCCCTAATTTTTCCCTGAACAATTTTTCATTTTCCCTAACCATTAATATTCAAGGATCAGAATCTTAAACTTGTAACATTTTTAACCTGCGGAATCTTTTATAAGCGGAATGAAAAAAATTCATTCTAAAATGGAAAAAATTCAAATTTATTCTGCTTGACAGTTATTTAAATTTATAGAAATTCCCTTACTTTTACAAGATTTTTTTCTAAGTCACTGACTTTTCCTTGTCCCATAAAATTCCCTGACTTTTTATTAAATTGCTGCTGGCTAGGTTCGTTTTTCGCTCGCCACGTTTTTTTTTGCACGTCAAGTTAAATTCATATTGAATTTCTGTACAATTACTGCGATTTATTTGTTTCATTTGCGAATTAAAATAACTTTAATTAAAAATAATTAAAATTAAAATTAATTAAAAAAATAAAATAACCCCCGAGCTGTTACGATATTTAAGTACGGTCTCTTACATGGAAATAAACTTTAACTTGCCTGTCTGTGGCCGTCAGCAAAGTTGTTCTTGTAGTATCTCGTCATTGAGTTTATACCATCTTTTATTGCTCCAAGTTTAGTACGCTTTCCAGTCCGAGTGAAATCTGTTTTCAAAGCACTTGTTCCTGAGTACTGTATACTTATCACGTCCGCGTTATCGGCCCAGACCTATATATTTATAACAGATTTTATCAATAAAATTAAAAAGATATCAAATTATATTAAATTATATTAAATTATTTTCGGGGATGCCTCCTGAGTATTTTTACCGGATATGAAAAAAATGGTTGGGCCCCCTTTTGAAATAACTTGATATTTTTTGTTTTTTGAACAATTGTTGTGATTTTTTTTCGAAAGGAACAAGTAATCCCCTCCCTTTTAGATTTTGAAACATGTATTAAAGACGTCTTTTTTTTAATTCTATGTTTTTGGTGCATTTTACGTAACACATTTTGAAAGCAAAGAAAAAAGTTCACAAATCTCCGAAGAATTAGAAAAAAAAAGAATGTTCTAGCATTAACAAAACTAAAGTTATGACGCCGTAAAGTGATTTTTCAGTAAAAAAAAAACGTTAAATCTTTTTCCTTTCGAATAATATCTTGTCCCCTATACACCCTACATCAAAGTTGTATGAAAATGAATTGAAGAAGATTAAATTATCTTTAAAACTAAACAAAATAATTGATTCTAGCTCTTACAGAACATCAGTTACAGTATCTCACAGCAGGCTGCTTCTTGTGGAACTTTGTTACAGATCGCATGTTTTATTTAAAACTTATTTTGTATGAAAAGTACTTTTCACTATTTTCATTAACGCTTGCGCTCAGAAAATAAAATCGTCAAAAGTCAATGCTTAAAATCGCCATTTAGAGAAAATCTATAAATCCTGTATTGTTACTTTATACATTTCTGATTAATACAATAAATGGGGTTTTGCATGACAATAGTGAATGAGAAATTCATTGGGTTTTTGCACTGAAACAAAACAAATACAACAATTCTATTTAATCAATGTCTGAAAATAATTCCACAAAAAGCAGCCTGCTATGAGAGACTATAACAGATGTTCTGTAAGAGCTAGAATCAATTTTTTTCGTTTTAAAGATAATTTAATCTGCTTCAATTTACTTGCATACAACTTTCATGTAGGATGTATAGGGGACAAGATATTATTCGAAAGGGAAAAGATTTAACTTTTTTTTTCTTACTGAAAAATCTCTTTAGAACGTCATAACTTCAGAACTTTTTATGCTAGAATATACTTTCTTTTTTATTGTTCGGAAATTTGTGAACTTGTTTTTGTTTTCATGAATGGTATGTTTAATACGCCAAAAACGTACAAGTTTAAAAAAACTGATGTTTTTCACACATTTTTTAAATTCTAAAAGGGAGGAAAAGTCAATCAATATGAATCATGTGAAAAATTTGCTTGATCGCAAAATTTAAGGATTTTATCAAAGAAACCTTGACTTATTACTTGTTCCTTTCAAAAAAATCACATAAATTGATCAAAAAGTAACAAATAACGAGTTGTTTTTAAATGGAACCTAACGATTTTTTTATACTCGGCGAAAATACACAGGAGGCATCCCCAAAACCAAATTTTTAGGGTGAAAACTTTAACATGCTGTTTTAAATGAAGATTGTTTCTGAGGAGGCATGAGCAATGGCATTTTTTACCAACAAAGTTCTAATTTCTACCAAACGAGATGAATTTTCAAACACAAAACACGAATTTTCAACTAGAAAAGATTTTTCAGGTACAAGAAAAAAAATGTCACTCAAATAGTTGAATTTTCAAACAAAAAAGATGAACTCTCTAGAAAACAGTCGAATTTTCAACCCGAAAATATGAATTTTCAACCAAAAAAGTTAATTTTCAAAAAAGGAGTTGAATTTTTAAGTAGATAATAGAATTTTCAACCTGAAAAGATGATTTTCCAAGATCAATTTTCAACAAAAAACCAACAACACCTAGTACTCCCTCATCAGCCTTAAAGCTTTTGAAGCTTCTCTATTTTCGCCTTGACAAAAAAGTATCAAAAGAATTATTTTCTTGAATTTTTTACCGCAAATACAACGGTGAAAATGGATTTTTAAAAAAATTAATCTAAATAAGTCTTTTTCACAGTAATATGATTCTTATACAGGGTGTCTACTCAAATCCCGGAAAAAAATTCCCTGACAATTCCAGGTTTTTTCCAGGTATCCCAAGTTTTTTCCAGGTATAATTTTTCACAGCATGTAGCCATTCAAATATTTCGCATATTTTAAAACAATCGACTCGGATATGTATACAGTTTTGCCAATTCATTGTAAACAATGTTTTTTTTTCACTTTCTAGGAATTCAATTACAAGATATTCTTAAATATTTTAGCGCGATCGACTAATTAAATAATACTAAAAACATAATTAATGATTTCTTGAATTTTTCTCTTAAAGTCCATGAATTTGAATAATAATTCAAATAAATTTTTATTTTATATACTCACACTTAAAATGCAGTGCATATTTTTGTAACTGAAAAAAATCAATTTTCAAACAAATAGCTGAATTTTAAACAAAAAAAGATCAGTTTTCAACAAAAATGAAAAAGTTAAATTTTCAGTAAAAAAAATGAATTTTCCAGAAAAAAACAGACTTATTCAAAAAAAAAATTTAATTTAATTTTCAACCAAGTAGTTTTATTTTCAAGCAAAATGATAAATTTTCAACTAAAATTATGAATACTTAGCTGGAATACTTGAATTTTAAAACAAGAAAATGAATTATCTACCACAAAGACGATTTTTCAACAAAATACATGAATTTTCAACTGAAATGATTAATCTTTAACTGAAATAGTTGATTTTTTAACCAAAAAGATGAAAAACTAATTTACAACAAGAACAAAATTAATTTTCAACAACATTGTTACATTTTCAAACAAAGTGATGGATCTTCAACTGGAATAGTTTAATTTTCAACCAAAAAGATTAATTTTCTACCAAAAAGGCGATTTAAAAAAAAAATACATTAATTCTCAATTAAGCAGTTGAATTTTCAACTAATAAAGATCAATTTTCAAACAAATAGCTGAATATTGAACTAAAAAAGATCAGTTTTCAACCAAAAATGAAATAGTTAAATTTTCATTTAAAAAAAATTAATTTTCCACACACACAAAATTTATTTTAAAAACAAATTCAATTTAACTATCAACCAAGTAGTTTTATTTTTAAGCAAAAAGATAAATTTCCAACTAAAATGATGAATACCTAGCTGGAATATTTGAATTTTCAACCAAGAAGATTATTTTTAATAAATAAGACGAATTTTCAATAAAATACATGAATTTTCAATCAAAAAGATAAATTTTCAATCAACAATTGAATAGTTGAACTTTCACTTAAAAATTATTGTTTAACATTAAATTACAAAAAAGATTAATTTTCAATCCATAAGGATTAATTTCTACTAAAAAAGTGAAAATTTTCTAAAAAATAATAAAAAAAGAATAAATAATAAAATAATAATAGAATAAAAAAAATTAAAAAAAAGTAAAAAGGATAAATTTTCAACTAAATATTGAATAGTAACATTTTTAATAACAAAAATAATTTTGATCGAGAAAAAAAAAAAAAAATTTTCAACATAAGAGTAACTCTCAACCAAATAATTAAATCTTCTTTCGGAAAATATGAACTCGGAACAAAAAATGTGGCAGCTGATATTTCAAACAGAAAAGATTACAATTTTCAATAAAAAATAATGGAATTCAACCAAAAAGATCGAATTTTCAACCAAATAGATCAATATAGTAATAGGGAACTATACTTTTACAAATGAAGAATCATTTTCATTCAATTCAATACTGTAATTTTTGAAAAGGTTGGCAACCTTTCAAAAATTTCCCTGACTTTAAAAAAAATTCCCTGACATTTCCAGGTTTTTCCAGGTATATAAAAATTCCCCGGACAATTCCAGGTTTTCCAGGTAGGGTAGACACCCTGATTATATATTAATTCTTGAACGCCAAAAGGTATTTAAAGGTCAATGAATTCGTCTAGAAATTCTTTATGTAAAGGAAGACATTGATTAGCATTGATTAGCGTATACAAAATTATATTACTGCGAGAAACACCCACTACGATTAATTTTTCTAAAAATCAACTTTCACCGATAAATTGGATGTAAAAATTCAAGAAAATAATCCCTTAGCTATTTTTTTATAAAGCCAAAAATAAGGAAGGTATTGAGCTTAAAAATCTTTCAGGCCGAAGAGTGAGAAAAAATATTTTCGAGAGCAGCTTCAATTTTTAACACTAATTTTTTGAACCACCCTAAAACATATAGAAAAACATTTTGTAATACAGAAAGTAATTAGCGTACTTGTTTGAAAAGATTTTCAAGTTGTGGGTGCTCTTCTACTCTTCTCAGGACTTTTAGTTTAGCCAAAGCTTCTGAAAGGACTCTCTTTGCCAGCATACTTTGAAGGACATTTGTCCTGTCCAGGCAATCTATACAGTTCGTTCGAAAAACTCCTTCCTGCACGGAAAGTAATGCACCATCTCTAGTTAGTAAAAAGTAACCCATTTGTTCTTGGTCGTGAGCTAACCGATCCATTAAAATGTTGAGTCGATCCCACCGCATCTTGCGACATTCTGCGTGGAAGTCGAAGGATTCGAATCGCACGTTCGGGTTCCCTATTCGGTTCACCATTTCTCGATAGGCCTTTTCCAGCGATCCTTCCGCTCCGGTATGATCGATCTGTTGAAAATTTTAGATTCTCAGTAACACAAATTAGTTACTTAACAAATAGTGCATTTTGCAGCATTGTGTTGATTTTGAAAATGTTATTTAATCTTGAAATAATTTTTAAATGATAGTTTTTAAAATTTTCAGCGAAAAAAATTAATTTCCAACCTAGCAGTTGAATTTCTAACAAAATAATTCAATTTCCGCAAAAATATTTGAATTATTAACAAAATAATTAAATTTTCAACAAAATAGTTGAACTCTTGAACAACAACAAAATCAATTTTTAACAAAGGTGTTCAACATTTAACCAAGTAGTTGAATTTTCAATAAAAAAAATTAATTTTCTATTAAAAATATAACAGTTAATATATGAACCAAAAAAAATATTTTATTTTTAATTAAAAACAGTTGAATTCAAACAAAAAGAGGCGAACTGTCAACAAAAAATAGTTGAATCTTCAACCAAATTTTTAAACCAATAAGACGAATTTTCATCCACGAAAACTTTGTCAGTCTAAAGAGAACAAAAATGCTTAACAAAATTGTTAAATTTTCAATCCAAAAAGATAAATGTTTAACAAAACAGTTAAATTTCCACTAAAATAGTTTAATTATTGAGAGAAAATTGAATATTCAATAGAATAGTTGAAGTTTTAACAAAATAATTAATGTTTCAACAAAAATGATGAATCTTGAGCAAAAATAAATTAATTCTTCAAAGAAGTTCAGCTTTCAATCAAGTACTTGAATTGACAGTTTAGAACAATTAATTCTTTACGAAAAATATAATAGTTGATATTTCAACCAAAAAAAGATTTTAATTTTAAATAAAAAACAGTTGAATTAAAATTAGAAAAGATCAATTTTCAACAAAACACTTGAAGCATCAATCAAAAAAGTTCATCTAATTTCTACCAAAAAAGATGAATTTTTAAACCAAAAGAACGAATGTACACAGGACAAAATTTTGCAGTCCAGAGAGAAAAATATTTTCAACCAAATTGTTGAATCTTCAAACCAAAAAGGCGAATTTTCTAGAAAACAGTTGAATTTTCACCCCAAGAATATGATTTTCCACCCAAAATTTAAATTTCATCGAAAAAGTTAATTTTCAACCCAAGAATATGAATTATTAACAAAAAATTTAAAT
>CAKNXH010002406.1:434763-449882 GCA_932178445.1 Andricus quercusramuli
AGTTGAATTTTTAACAAAATAATTAATGTTTCAACAAAAATGATTAATCTTGAACAAAAATAAATGAATTCTTCAAAGAAGTTCAGCTTACAATCAAGTACTTGAATTTACAATTTAAAACAATTAATTCTTTACGAAAAATATAATAGTTGATATTTCAACCGAAAAAAGATTTTAATTTTAAATTAAAAAAACAGTTAAATTAAAATGAGAAAAGATCAATTTTCAACAAAACACTTAAAGCATCAATCAAAAAAGTTTATTTTTTAACAAAACAGTTGCATTTTTAACCAAAAAAGATCTAATATCTACCAAAAAAGATGAATTTTTAAACCAAAAGAACGAAGGACAAATTTTTCAGTCCAGAGAGAAAAAAATTTTCAACCAAATTGTTGAATCTTCAAACAAAAAAGGCAAATTTTCTAGAAAACAGTTGAATTTTCATCCCAAGAATATAATTTTCAACCCAAAATTCAAATTTCATCGAAAAAGTTAATTTTCAACCCAAGAATATGAATTTTGAAAAAAAAATATAAATTTCATCCAAAAAGTAAATTTTCAAAATTAAATAAAATTTGACATATAAAACAAAATTAAAATTCGGCATGAAAACATGCAGAATCAACAATTTAAAAAAAGGTTTGAAGCAATTCTCCATTTTTTCTTCTGCAAGTTAACATAATCATAGTCTCTGTCTTCTTTCCTCATTACGTCCTTCAAATGTACCTTCTTCAGTTTTCTTATTAGCCATTTTTGCTTAAGGACATCAAAATGAAATTTCAGGCTATTTCCCGATCTTCCTGGTCAAAAATTACATTTTTCCCGGTTGACTATCAATCATTTATGATATTAATTATTTAATGATCATTTCTCTATTATATAAATTTGGAGAAAAAAGGTATTAGAACTCCAAGGCGAAATATATAACGTAAATTATTGTAAAAGTGATTTCAGACTTCACAGTTGAAAATCCTTCTAAGCAGAGGAAATAGGGTGATTTTTCGAGAAAATAGGGGAATACATTATTTTAAATAACATTAATGTATGTACCATAGTCCTAACATTTTAAATCGAAAAATATTGCATTTTCAGCAAAACAGTGGAATTTTCAAACAAATAAGTTGAATTTTCAACAAAACAGTTCAATTTTCAACAAAATACTTGAACTTTCAAGCAAAAGAGACGAATTTTCAACAAAAAAGTTGAAGTTTTAACCAAACAGTTGAATTTTCAACCTACCAAGATGAATATTCAACCAAATGTTCAAATTCTTGATGAATTTTCAAATAAAAAAGATGACTTCTACAAAAAGATGAATTTTCAATCTGAAAAGACGAATTTTTAATGAAACAGTTGATGTTTCGACTAAAAACGATGAGTATTTAAGAAAATAGTTGAATTTTCAACCAAATACTTGAATTTTCAAGCAAAAGAAACGAATTTTCAACAAAAAAGTTAAATTTTTCTCCAAATAATTAAATTTTCAACCTACCAAGATAAATCTTCAACCAAATGTTCAAATTTTTGATGAATTTTTAAATAAAAAAGATGACTTCTACAAAAAAAAATGAATTTTCAACCTTAAAAGACGATTTTTCAACGAAACAGTTAGTTTCGACTAAAAAACGATGCCTTTTTAAGAAAATAGTTGAATTTTAAACAAAATAATTAAATTTTCAATCAAATAGTACAGCTTTTAACTAAAAGAGATCAATTCTGGGCCAAAAATATAGTACTAGATTTTAAGATCAAGAAGAATTAACTAACCAATTTAATAGAAGAATTTTCAGGCAAAAATATGACTTTTATATCAAAGGATGAATTTTCAATCCAAAAAGGACGGATTTTCTATCCAAAAAGACGAATATTCAACAAAACTGTTGAATTTTGGACCAAATAGCAGGATCTTTAAGGAAAACATATGAATTCCGAACCCAAAATAGAATAGGAGGCTTTCCAAATAAAAAGAATTAACTTTCAACCAAAAAGTATGACTTCTTAAGTAAATGGCATACTGAAATAAATAATTAAATCTTCAACCAACTAGCAGAAATTTTAACCAAAAGAGATGAATTCAGGTTAGGAAATGTGATGGTAAACTTTTTCAATTCAAAATAATGATCTTTTAACCATTAAAGATTACTTTTTAACAAAAGAACTGTATTTTCAACCAAATAATTAAATTTTGAACCAAACAGTAGAACTTTTAACTTAAAGAAATGAATTCTGAACCAAGACTGTACTTTCAATCAAAAATAATGAACTTTTAATCAAAGGATATTAATTTCTAACCAAAAAAGATGGTTTTTTGACAAAGTAGTTGAATTTTTAACACAATAATTACATATTGAACCAAATAGTACAATATTTAACCAAAAAATATTAATTCTAAGCCAAAAGTATAATAATAGACTTTTCAATGAAAAATAATTCACTTTCAACCAAAAAAGACGAATTTTCTATCAAATGATTAGTTTTCAATCCAAAAGGACCAATTTTCCAGCCAAAAAGACGAATCTCCAACAAAAAATTGAATTTTCAACAAAAGCAAATTAATTTTGAACCAAAAAAAAAATAGTAGACTTTCCAATTTAAAAAAATTAATTTCCAATCAAAAATAGTTCGATTTTCTTATAGTTTTATACATATTAAGCGAATTCTCATTTAATATAGTTGTCGTGACAAAATCAGATCTCTGAAAAAATAGTTTTTCTATGATTTTAAGAATAAAAATAATATTACTGATGATGATGCTAAAAAAACATTAGTTTGTATGGAAAAATTTTAAACTTACAAAAAAATACATTTATTTTAACCATGATTTTAGGAATGGAACTTTTTCTATTACTTTTCACCAATTTTTGAAAAATGGTTGGTCCAGTACATTGTGAAAAATAGCAAAAAAGTAGCCTTGCCTAAAAATGTATAAAAAATGTGGAAATTCGAAGTCTGCTTTCTGTAACACAGTAAAACACATTTCGTTGTCATTAGCGTTTATATATTTTCTTTTCTCGTCTACCCATTCCACTCTTGTTTTATCTCTCCAAAGTTTCCTCACTGCGTTTGTCTTAACTTCTACTCATCTTCCTGTTCTTGTTTTCTTTTGTACTTTCGAATCTAATCTAGCATTTTAGAATAACTTAATTGAGTACATAAACTTGAGGCTGTATCATAAAACTACTGTAAACCGGGAGAAACTCTGTAACTATTTTATCATCTTCATCTAGCTAAGATGTCATAAAATCTACTCTTTCTTTTGAAAAAGCTCTACTTCGCAAACGTTGAATCATCACTGCTGGTAAATAAAATAACATTTTAATGTAAATACAATAAAAAAAAGCTTACTTACCAAATTGACTAACACCTGTTTCCCATAATGGAATATCTGTGCATCAAAATGTCTTGTACAAGCCGTTTGATGATCCTCTTGTTGTATCAGCTGTGGCCTCGGTTTGTACTTGAGATTTGGTGCTTGCTGCCAGAAAAGAGGAATGGAACCACGAGTCTGTACAAAGGAACTTCGATCCCCATTCACTTCTACCAATTGCTCTGTTTCTACGTAATTCGAAACGTTGCCATTTGCATCTATGCCACGAGAAAATAATCTCGTGCCCGCTCGCTGGATACTGCGTCTTGATACCAGTCCAAAATTGAATGCAATCCCATTTACCACGATTGTGTTTAATGATACGACTGTATAGTGTGTTAAGGTTTGATATTTCTATTCCTAACCTCTTCTATATTCAAGTTTATTGCTTCTCTCCTCGAATGGACTCTAATAATTTATATCAGGGATCACAGTACGTCCCCTTTTTTACCAATCCCCTTTTCCCCATTAAATTTAAAAAATACCCTGAAACACCTCAAATCGAGAGTTTTGACCAAATCCTCCTTTTTACAAGAATGGGATTCATTTATTAGGAATCATAAACAGAAAGTGAAGACATTAGATAAAATAGGCTTTGAAAGAGACTCTTTGGATTTTTGATGACACCAATATCTAATATTTCCTAAACGAGTTAACAATTTTGTGGATTCGAAGGACATCGTCAAAAGTAATCAAAACCAATTTAAAACATTTAAAAAACGAATTTTCAACAAAATAGTTGATTTTTCAATCAATTTGTTGAATTTTCTAAGAAACAGTTGAATTGTCAGCGATAAAGTTCATTTTCAACCAAATAGTTAAATTTTCTACCAAAATAGTTGAATTTCAAACCAAAACGACGAGTTTTCAACAAAATAATTACATTTTCAACCAAAGAGATGAGTTTTCAACTAAAATAATGAATCTTTAACAAAAAAAAGAATGTTTAGCCAAGTAATTTAATTTTCAACCAAACAAGATAAAATCTCAACAAAAAATGTAATAGTTAACATTTCAAACCAACCAACTTTAATTTCAAATCAACAATCAGTTAAATTCATTCAAAACGACAAATCTTCAACCAAATAGTTGATTATTCAGCCGAAAAAACTTTACAGTCAGGAAAAAAAATGTCAGCAAAAAAGTTAATTTAACCAATTAGTGGAATTTTCTACCAGACTGTTAAATTTTTAAGTTAGACAGTCAAATTTTTTATAAAACAGAATAATTTTCCATCGAAACATGTGGACGTTGTATAAGAAAGTGAATTTTAAACAAAGAAATGCGAATTTTCAACAAAATAGTTCAATTTTCTATCAGAAGGGATAAATTTCTTTAAAAAATGTTGATTTTTAACAAGATAATTAATTTTTCAACCACAAAAAATTTTTTACCAAAAAATATGAATTCTCGAAAAAATCTAATAGTTGATATTTCAACCAATATGATTTTTGTTTTAAATGAAAAAGAATGGAATTCAATAAAAAAAAATTTCAACGAAAGTAGTTAATTTTTTAACCAAAGAAGATGAATCCTCCACAAAAAATGTAACAATTGATACTTTAACCAAAAAATATTTTAATTTTAAATCAAAAACAGTCGAATTCATAAAAAAAAATTAATTTTTAGCCAAGTAGTTGATTTTTCAACCAAAAGAGATGGAGCTCCACAAAAAATGTAATAGTTGATATTTTAACCAAAAAAGATTTTAATTTTAAATAAAAAACAGTTGAATTCACCCAAAAATATTAATTTTCAACAAAATAGTTCAATTTTCTACCCAATTGTTGAATTTTTAAGCCAAGAAGTTTAATTTTGTACAAAACAGATTAATTTTTAACACGAAAATGTGGATTTTTAATGAAAAAGTTAATTAAAAAAAAACAGAATTTTCAACAAAATTATTAAATTTCTAACCAAAAAGGTGAATTTTCAACCAAGAAGATTAATGTTCTTCCAAAAAGACGAACTTCCAACTTATCCAATATACAGGATAAATTTTAACCAAACATGAAATAGATAAATTTTCAGACCAAAAAAATAACATTTTTAACCGGAAAAAGTGAATTTTCAACAAAGTTGTTACATTTTTAACAAAAAGATGAATTTTTGACCAACAAGATTAATGTTCTGCCAAAAAAGACGAATTTTCAACAAAACGATTTAATTTTAAAGCCAAAAAGACAAATTATCTACAAAAACGTTGGATTGTCAACCTAAAAATATGATTTTGCAACCAAAGAGTTTAATTTTGAACCAAATAGTATAATTTTCTACTAAATTGTTGGATTTTTAAGCCAAAAAGATGAATTTTCTGCAAAATAGTAGAATTTTTAACTTGAAAGTTCATTTAAAAGCAAATAGATGATTTTTCAACTATAATTATGAATCTTTATTAACAAATTTTTTTAAGCAGTTCAACTTTAAGTCAAATAATCGACTTTTGATATCTCAACCAAACAATTCCAATTTCAACCAAAAAGGATTAATTTTCAACCAAGATTATTAAACTTCCACCAAGACGAATTTTCAACGAAATACATGAATTTTCAACTAAGAAGTTGAACTTTCAACTGAAAGAAAAAAAAAATGTTCAACCAAATAATTAAATTTTTAACTGAAAAAGATGAATTTCTAACAAAAATGGGATAGTTTAATTATCAGTTTAAAAAATTTATTTTCCACCAAACATGAAACGAATTTTCATAAAAATAGTTAAATTTCCAACCAGAGATGAACGTTCAACTAAAAAAAATTAATTTTTACCAAAGTAGTTAAACTTTTAGCCAAATAATAGAATTTTTAATCAAACGAGATGAATTCTGAATCAAAAATATAATGGTAACCTTTTCAATAAAAAAGAAAAAACTTTTACCCAAAAATATAGTTGGATTTTGTTCTAAATTGTATCTAAGTTCGTTACTTTATTTCTACTTATAACACCCTCCCCTTGTTAAAAACCTTAATTTTAGTTCCCCACCCCCAAACTGGTGATGTATTTTAAGGAAAGTACAGCCAGGCCACATTTATTTTAGGACTAAACCACTGAAAATTTCCTTTTAATCCCCTTTTTTACATAAAATTGAATTACTGAATCTCTGTGACCCCTGTACTATGCAATCTCAAAAATATCACTAGTTATCAGTTTTTAAAAAAAGGATACAACCATGGATGATCGGCAAACAAAACTTGTACTGTTCTGGCCTGGAAGTCAGCTCCTGCAGTAGATATGCATTCCACACGAAACGAGGATCTGCTCTGTCGTATAAGGGCATCTAGAGAAGATAAAAAATTTATAAAATCAATGTAACACTGAATCCATATCAGGCCTCACAGTTCCTATGGGATAAAATATTGGGACGAAAGGGTACTTTTTTTGCGCTCAATGGGTAACAAATTAAGAAAAAAATTCAAAAGTTTTCCAAATAATGCAAGTTAAATTCAAAAGAATTCAAATGAATTGCAAAAATTTTTTTAAGTCAAAACATTTCACTGATATCCGTAAACTTGGAATGAGTTTAGAGGAATCTAAGGTAAACGACAAGAATAAAATGAAATTAATAAAAATTCAAGGTGAATTAAAAAGAATCAAGTGAATTTATAACAATTTAAAAATATGAAACAACTTCATTAAATTCAGTAATTTTGAAACGAGCATAGAAAAATTCAAGCGAATTCAAAAGAATTTAATGAAATTCCTAACAATTCAAGGTAAAAAAAGAATTTAGGATCAATTAAATAAAAACTTTTAAAAAATAAAAAAATCCATTGAATTAAATAGAATTCAGCGAATTAAATAGAAATGAGTGCATTTAGAAGAAATCAAGTAAATGAAAAAAAATCAAGAGAATTCCAAAGAATTCACGGGGAATTAAAAAAAAAACTTCAAATCTCTTCAAATATTGAAACCCTACTAATTTCTAACCAAAGAAGTGACTAATGACTACAAAACAATTCAAGTTAAATCCAAAAGAATTCAAATGAATTGGATAACATTTTAGAAATTAAAAAAATTTCATTGGTTACAATTTGGGTGAATTTAGAGGAATTTAAGGGAAATGAGAAGAATTCATTAAAATTCATGAAAAATCAAACTGAATTCAAAAAACCATCAAGTAAATTAAAAACAATTCAAAAATATTAAAAAATTCATTGAATTGAGTAAGTTTGAAATGAGTTAAGAAAAATGAAAGAGAATTGAATTGAGTAGAATTTAGAAGAATTTAAAAGAATTCAGAGAGAATTCCACAAAATATTTTCAGATCTTCTGAAATCTTGGAAACCCTACGAAATCCCTCACTTCTTGTGAATAAATTCTTTGAAATCCTCTGAATACGAAATTTGATGATGTTTCCAGAAATCTTGAAAAATATGTTAAAATACCTTGGAAGTTTTTAAAATCCCTTAAAATCATTGAAACCTCCAGTGGGCACGAAATTTAAAAACCTAATTAGAACGCCCTAAAAACGGTCCTTGGACGTACGAATCAAATGACGTTATTTGAACATTCAAAAAACCGTCCTAAGTTAATTAAAATTTTTATTATTTTGTCAAAAAATCAATACTTTTGTTAGTAAATTATTCTTTATGGTTGAAAATTCAACAATTATAATTGAAACTCGTCTTGTTTTGTTTTACTCGGCTGTTTTTAACTTGAAATAAAAATCTGTTTGGGTTGAAAATGCAAAAGTTTTGGTTGAAATTTGTTTTCTCTCTTGACTGGTGAATATTTTTTAGTTCAAAATTCGTCTTTTTGGTTTAAAAATTCATCAATTTTCGTAGAAATTTATTTAAATTTATGTATTTATAAGTAGAATTTTTTTTCTGAAAACGTTTCATGTTCCAAATACGTCCTTCTATCGTCTCGGGAACATTGTACGTTAAAGGAAAGTTCTTTGAACTGGTTTAGGACGTTTTTGTGTCGTTCTAATGATGTTCTTTAACGTTTGTGCCCACTGGGTCCGTAGGAAATCTTATAAAACCCCTTATAATATTTTAAAATATCTTAAAACCTTATACGTCCTATAGAATCCTTCTACATCTTCTAAAATTCTAGGACATTTTTTAAAATTGCATACAAATTTGGTTAAGTCACTTGAAACGATTAAAACCCTTGGAAATCCTTTGAAATTGTTTAAAGCTTTTGAAAATGCCTGAGAATCTTTTAAAATACCCTAAAACATTTCAAATCGTTTGACCATTTTATCAATTGATTCTTGGGATCAATTAAATGAAAACTTTAAAAATTCATAAAAAAAACATTGAATTGACTAGGATTGAGTAAATTTGGAAGAATTTGAGAGATTAAAAAGAATTCAAAAGAATTTGAAAGAACTCACGATAAAATAATAAGAATTCAGGGTGAATTCCAAATCAATTCAAATCTTTAAAACCCTACGAAATACCTCACTTCTCGTGAATATATTCTTTGAAATGCACTAAAATATTATAAAATCCCGTTAATTTTTATGATGGTATTTCTTGAAATCCTGGTGAATGTATTGAAATGCATTGAGATCTTTAAAACCCCTTAAAATCATTGAAATCCACGTACCTATAAAGTTTTAAGATATTTTAAAAGATAAATTATCAAGGCTTCTATATATCTATATATCATTAATACGCTTCTATGTATCAAGGCTTCTATATATTCCGAAATTCGAGAAAATACATTTTCCTAAAATATTTTAAGCGCTTTGAAATCTCTTGCAATAAATTAAATGAATTAATAATTCCTTGGAATCTTTCAAAATTCCTTAAAATATTTCTAATTAAAAGCTCTTGAAAAAAAGCCTTAGCATTTTAAAAAATACTCTGAAATCTTAAAAATCCCTTTAAATTATTGAAATCTGTTAAAAATTCCTCGGAATCTAAAAATACCCTGAAATATTTCAAAAGAATTCAAGAAAATTCAGAAATAGGTATATTAATGCATGAGTTCATTTACTGAAAGAAAAGTGACACTATTAAAAGTCCTTATCTTGAAAATAGGGTACTTTAGGAACCTTAACTGAATATAGGGTACAGTAGGCGCTATAGGGACCGGTCTGTGAGGCCTGCCATATACATTTCTATAAAGTAAACTTGCCTGCAGAAATTCTGGCGTTGTGTTATGTAGCCTTTGCATTGTATGGCTAAGGTCATACGTATAACTAAAATAAAAGTGCGGCGTGCCTAATACAGACTTGATCATTTCTAAATATGTGGAATTGTTTTGTGTTTGCTTCTCATTCAAGTGGAGCAACGATCTTGCGTAGGGAATGATTTCTGTTGAAACTATTTTGAATATCTGCTGCCCAGCTATCGTCCCGACTCTTTCTGCATCGGTAATGACAATAAGATAACGACAGGCTAATAACCTTATAGTCCCGACTATTCCCCATATTTTGCGACGACTAGCTGTTGGTGGAATTTGACTAGCTGTTCCAGCTGAAATTTTGTTAGGTATATTTAAAACTGATAAGAAATGTGCACACTTTTTCAGAATTTTAATCGTTCTTACCCTGTGTGTAAATCTGCTGGCTTACTCTGTCCACTACGAGTAAGACTTTTGTTCCTACAGGCTCCACATAAAACTTTTCTGGAGTTGCGTATCTGGAATAAATAAAATTATCGATTTTATTTAACCGATTTAGAGTTTATATTCAGTTAGTTTATTTAATTAGGTCAGGGTGGGTGTTTTAATTGAAGAAAACAATCCCCGGTCATTTCCCGGTTCACAATAATATTTCAAGTTTTTCATTTGAAGTTACAGAAACTGAACTGCAAATTAAAACATTCATATTAGAGTTTTAATTTAAACGCTCAATAATTTAAACGTATAAAATGGAAGCAATTTGGAACAATTTTAATTTAAATGCAGTTAAACTACAAAATAAGTTTTTTCTTAAACTTTAATCAATTGTAGAGTGGAAAGGTTTACAAAAAATCCACGCTATCATTTTCAATGTTCTAAGTTGAAGCATGAATCAACAAATTCGTAAATTTGGAAAATTATATCATTTTAAGTAACTTTAAGGCGGAAAAGTTAAAAATTGAAGGATTAACATTTTTTTAGGTCGAACACTTTTAAAATGAGAAGTCAAATTATTCTAATTTTGAGTCATTACACTTTAATAATTATTCAATTTATTGTTATTTATATATCAGAATTTATTTTGAAATCTTTATACTCTTTTTGAATAATATTTTTTTAATGAAAAATCACTTTGAATTTATCCAGGAATCTTAAGAATTTTTTTTATTATCTTGAAACCTTTAACATCCTTGAAATGCTTCAAAATTTTATTTCAAAATCTTCATAAACCTACATTTTGTTAATAATTTTTGGAGTCTTTTCAAATTTTAAATTAATTTTTGGAAATCTTTTGAGATCTTTTTGAATATTCTCTTGAAATTAATTCTCCAAAATGAAAAATCATTTTCATTTTTCCTAAAAATCTTAATAAATGTTTTTTATTCTTTTGTAACCTTTCAAAATACTTAAAAACTTCAAAATATATCTAAACTTGTTCAAATCTTTTCTTTATTAATAATTGTTCGATTGCTATTCATCATCTTAAAAAAAAAATTCTATTATATCTTAAACCCTTTCAAAATTCTTAAAAAGCTTCAAAATTTTATTTCCAAATCTTCGAAAAACTACAATCTGTTTTGCCTTTTTGGAATGTTTCCAAATGTTAAAAAATTCAATTGGTATTTATTCATCAAAATTTGTTTTTAAATCTTTTCAAATATTCTGTTAAAATTAATTTTTAAAGTACAACATTTAAGAAAAAATAATTTTCAGTTTTCCTAGGAATCTTAATAAAATTGTTGTATTCTTTTGAAACCTTGCAAACTGCTTAAAAAGCTTTAAAAATATATTTTTTGTTTTAGATTGTTCGAAATCTACTCAAGTTTTGGAATAAGTTTGAATTATTTTAAAACTTCTAAATCTCTGAAACTTAGTCGAATTTTTTCTAAATTAATTATTTTTTAACTTTTATTTACAGATCGAAATTCAACCATTTCCCTTACAAATAAAAAAAAATTAAACGATTAAAATTTTAACGTTTAAAGTTTAAATTTAGCTCTCTGAAAATTTAACGATGCAAGGCTTTCTGTTTCAAACAATTCAGTTTAAAATTGTTTAGTTTTAAACATTTGATTTATAATGGCTGATTTTAAATAAACAGTCAAACATTGATAAATATTAAAAAATTGAATAGACTGAAACAAAATTTTAATAGAATTTTAAATTCGATAAAAGCGTTTACTTATGAATCTATTAATTTTAAATTATATACAAATTGAAAATAGTTTATAAATTTTAAATCGGACGTTTACATTTCTTTAACTACTAAGGCTTTTAAATTGAAACAATTCAATTTTTAACGTTAAAATCGGCCAATGTTTAAGTTTGAAGAGATTCAGAATCTTCCTCTAAAATCAATTATTGTTCAATTTTTAATACTCGAACTACCGTTCAATTTTCAAAAACATTAATTAATTTATATTAATTTTTGATGTTTTAAGTCTTTAAAACTGCATTTCGAAACTATTCAAATTGAAAACGTATTCTTGAAAATGAATAACGAAAATGGAAAATTTGGATTGTAATAAATAGATTTAATAATTAAACATTTTAAACTGAATGATTTCATAATTGAAAAAGATAACAATTGAACTTCAAATTTGAGAAGAAATACTTAAAATCAATCTTATCTTAAATGGCAATATATCATGTGATATGAAATTTGTGATATTTCAAGCAGAGATTCAAACCAAATTAAGAGGCATTTTCTGATATTTACTAAATGTTTCTGTAAATTCAATATAATTCACTTTAAAACTATGCTAATTATGAAAAAAAGACTGAAAAATAATGCAGCTACGAAAGCACAATGTCAAAATTGTGTTTCTTCAAAGTTTCATGTCGAAAGAAACAAAAAGGATCTTAACGAAAGTTTCGTTAAGTTTCTTTTCGTTCTTTTATGTGCAAAACATTATTACCGCATAATTTTTACATTGTCTTTGTAGCCTCATTATCTTTTGATACTTTGTTAGACTGAGCTGAGTTTTGAGCCAAATTATTTTTAATTTGACGAAATAATTGGCAAATATACAGAAATGGCCCTTAATTTCGTTCGAATTCCTGATTTCAAGTTATTGGATTGATTTTTCTTCTAAATTTTTGTCAAATTACCGGTCAACAAAAAAAATTCACTGTCATTTCCAGTAAACATTCCAATTCATACATTTTAATAACAAATTAATTAATGAGTCAAAAGAAACACATTTTTAAGTTTAAAAAAATATTGTACGTGTTATATTATTTTTTTTTGATTCTGTAAATTACAGAGATATATACAGTTCTCAAAATTTATGAAACGGTAATGACTGGATTCTTTTTTAAACATTTTTTTATAAGAATATTTTAAAAAGAACTTTCTAAGGTTAATTGTTAATTTATTTCGTCATTTACAATTATTGTAATTTATTTGGTACATGGATTCAAATTCAACATGCAAAAATCCACTGAAAAACCACAAATTCATTTTAAAAAACTTCAGGATTGATTTTTTGCCACCTCTAATACGATAAAAGTATGGAAAATGTGATTCTATGTTCAAGACAAGTGGAGATTTAAAGCATAGAAATCACAATTCCTTGAAAAAGAATATTTCCAGCAGATTTTATGATCAAGTTTTTGGCACCTGAAATTATTCCTGGATGCCATATTTGATGTTTTATGCGTGTATTGATGAAAAATTAGGTTTAAGGTTAAAATTAACTTTGAGGTTATACCGTCGAGAAATAAGATATTTATGACTATATAGCATTAAAAATTACTTCATTATGTAGATATCGGTTAATCTATAAACGAAGAAGTAATAAGATGAGAAAAACGATAATTTATCTCGAAAATTAAAGGTGATACTGCATTAAAGTCGTGCATATGTCCGTATGAAGATGATGAAAAGTGAACAGCGGAAAGTAATACTTACAGGTACAGGTCATCATAAACATCAGTATTTAACGTCATTCTGCTTATTAGTATTACCAAGCAGATTTCTTAAATATAGGTTTTAGGAATACACGAAGAAAGATTAACACAGCACAATTCGCACTTTGGTAATTTAGGTTATTCACCAAAAAAATCGAACACTTGATTTATTCATTGAGATGAATTGTCAACTCGTATAAGTTGACATGCTAAAATTATAGAGTTAAAAATACAACAGTTTAAACAGTGATTAATAAAATATGCACTATGACAGCGCTAATAATATCAACTAACTGCAGTGAGGACTGACACTGACATCCGCGAGCCCGACATTACTGTGACGTAATTTGACGTTCGAGGCAACAGTGCTGCCACGTGTGAAAAAAAAAGAAAAAAAATCAATATCAACACATGTCGCATTGTGTTAATGCTTATCTTTTTTTTTAATTTGAGACGTTCATAAATATATTTTTAAAAAATTGTAATAAATTATGAGAAGTTTAATACCATGTCATGATAATGCAGAAAATGTGTATACCTTCGATGATAATACAGAGTTTGAAAGACGAATTTAAAAGCTGAGAATCATATTCAATTTCAAAAACTTGACATGTATCGAATTTTACTATATTTTCAAATAGAAAGAAAAATGTGAAATTGCCAAAAAAAATTCGAAGTTCTGAAAAGCATTTAAAATAATTATCTTTTTTTTGAAAATTCCACTGGTTTGTTGAAAATTCATCTTTTTTGGTTGAAAATGATACAACTATTTGGTGGAATATTAACTTTTTTGTTGAAAATCCATATTTTCGATTCGAAAATTCAACAGTTTTGTAGAGAATTCTTCTTTTTGGCATGAAAAATGAAAACATTTTTTTTTCTTTATTGACGGAAAAATCTTACTTGTTTGAAAACTGTTTTTGATTTCAAATTAATATAATTTTTCCGTTGAAATGGAACTACTCAGTTGAAACTAGAACTGCTTTGTTGAAAATTTGTTTTTTGTTTAGTTGATGATTCATCATTTAAATTGAAAAAATTTTTTTTTTGTAAACGTAACTATTTGGTTCGAAATTCGTTTTTAATTAGTTTAAAATTAATTTTTCAACTAAAAAATTTACCTATTCCATTTTTTGTTGAAAAAGGATCTTTTTCAGTTGATAATCCATGTATTTTGCTGAAAATGAACATCTTTGGTTGAAAATTGAACTATTCTGTTAAGAATTTATTTCGTTTCGATTGAAAATAAATTTTTTAAACTGAAAATATACATATATCATTTTTTGTTGAAAGATTATATTTTTTTGATGAAAATTCATGTATTTTGTTAAAGATTCGTCTTGTTGGTAGAAAAATAATATTCACGGTTGAAAATTCAACTATTTGGTTTAAATTTATTTTTTGTATTGAAGATTCATCATCATAGTTAAAAATTAATTTCATTTTTTGAACCTTTAAGTATTTTGTTGAAAATTCTTTTTTTTTAGATTTATTTTTCAAACCGAAAATTTAAATAATTCTTTTTGGTTGAAAACGTATCTTCTTTAGTTGAAAATTCAACTATTTGGTTGATGATTTCGTGTGATTTTGTTGAAAATTAATTTTTTATAGTTGAAAATTAATTTTTTAACTGTATAAATAACTATTCAATTTTGGCTTACAAATGTACCTTTTTCAGTAGAAAATTCATATATTTTATTAAAACTGTATTTAAGTGGTCACAAATTGAACTAATTTGTCGGAAATTCTTCTTTTTATTAAAAA
>CAKNXH010002406.1:458960-526250 GCA_932178445.1 Andricus quercusramuli
ATAACATATAATATATAATAACTTTACACGATTGACAGGAAAAAATTGCATTTTCCGGGAATTACCTAAAAAGTGTCTAAACTTTAATTTACAAAAAGTTATTAACACGTGTTTCTTTTTTTTTCATTTTTTCTAAAACTGGACTTCTCCATTTTAAGTTAGTTGTCGCGCCTGATGATGTTTCAAATAAAAAATACTATTTTTATTGAGAAAATTTTAAAACTTACAAAAAACATTTATTTTAACAATGTTTTTTTAAATTGAGTTTTATCTTGATATCGCTTCATACCAATTTTTGAAAATTGATTGAATTTTAATAAATTATGTTTTTTTTTTGAGAAAACATTCTCTACAACCTTACTGTTTCCAATTTTGAAAGTAAATTTTTCTATGGTTGAAATCGTTAGAACGATATTTAAAGAATTTTCTCATATTTTTCCAAATTCGAATGAATGGGATTGTAGGGAATGCTTTCCCTGAAAAATAAGCCGTGAGTTATTTAATTTATTAGAACCCAACCATGAAAAAATTAAATTATCAAAAACTATTGTTAAAATAATTACATTGCGTTTTAAAATTTTTTTCATAAAAAGTAATGTTTTTTTCATAAGAAACAACTGAGAATTTTATTTCAATTCCCATAGATTTTTGGACCATCCTGACCTGATGTAAGATTGTTAATTTGCCCGCCTGAATACCATGCATATATAAAAATATATTATTAAAATTTGAATATGAAAATTTGACAAACTTATCGACTCATGGACATTTTTGATTTTTCCCATCCAAATGAAAAGCTCTTTAAAAAATATCCATCTTGGGGAAACAGTTTTAAAAAAAGTGTTAATAAATCTATAAAGTGTTCAATTTTTGTGTCAGATATTTATTTACTCTCAGTTTCATGGCACTTCTAAATATAACTGCGGGTATTTGAGCAACATCGGGAACTTCTTATCAATGTCTGTTTCTGCACTACTTGTCTTCTGAGCTCTCCGTCTCCCCAGCCAACCACCTACTGAGGGGAGAGAGCTTTGGATGGAATCCGCTAGAAGGCAACGAGATGCCTCTCTCGTTCATGAAAACAATTTAAAATGCTATAAAGGCAGCGCCGAGGCAGAAAAAAGACAAGATCATACTTCACAGGATCATTTCTGTAGTATATCTTCACATCCTCTCTATTCAACAATAGAGTCGGTGCAGCCACGATGATGAGTCGTAGCTCTTCTCTCTGAGCGTGAGAGGTTGCTGGAGAAGTCGACTTGTTCGAAGTCTCCAGTACTCGAGGATCGTTCGTCTCCTGTACTTTATGCAGGAGGTAATGGGAGCTAGGGCATTCTGAGTGGTCTTGTTCATATTTGTGAAAAAAAAAAATTAGTACCCTCATCTCAAAAATAATTTTTGAAATGTTATAAAAATTAATATTTTAATTCAACTAAGAGTACGTCGATGTGCGCACACTAATAGTGTGGTCCAAATGTGTACCTGAAAAAATTTAATTTTTCGCGATAGTCCCCCCTCCATTTGTTTGTTTTCTGGGGGGAAAAAATCCGTAATTTTTTTTTTCTTTCTTTTAACGTTAACCCGTGCCCCGGTCTCTCGAAATTAAGATGGGGATTTGATTGGGTAAAGCTTGGTTTTCGAAAAAATGGAAAAAAGAAATTGTTTTGTGTTTAAAACCATTTTTTCCTCCTGTAAGTCGCGATAAGTTATTATCTTTCGGGATAAATATATAAAGTTGGATGTCAAGAGTATTCTCCTTGTTTAATATATTTTGTAATTATTTAAACAATTTTTATTTGATTTAACAAATTTTTCCTCAGACTCGTAAAAAAGTATTATTTTCTGGAATTAATGACACAATTAACAAATGCTGCGAGCAATATATTTTTCAAGAATATTTTGTAATTATTTAAACAATTTTTATTTGCTTCAACAATTTTTTCCCTTGTAAAACGGAAAAAGTTATTCTTTTCTGCAATTAATGACACAATTGACGGATGTCAAGTGTAATATTTTTTTTCAAGATATTCATCAATTATTTAAACAATTAATAATCTTTCACTTGCGCCTTTTCACAGGGAAGGTGGAGAAAAGACTAATGTTCTCGAATCTATTACACTATGTCGCTTATTATTCAGTATTTCCTTATCATAGAACGAATACCATATATTTTTTAAATAATAATAATTTGCTGAAACTTAAACATTCAAATTCAATTGTTCTAAGTAAAATATTGTCCTTTTTTCTCTTAAAATCACCCCCGTAGATCAATGAAATCTGTGAATTGAAAATAATTTGCATATAGATCTTTCCTGAAGTATGTAAGTGAAACAGAACAGAAAAGTAATTTAAAAAAGAACTATACTTTTCTTATAGCAATTAGATTCAATTGTTTGAACAATTTAGTGTATACGTTCTGTGATAAGGAAATACCGAATAATAAACGACATAGTGTAAGAAATTTGGAAAAACTAGACTTTTCTTCACTTTCCCTATATGAAAAGACGCAAGTGATTGATTATTAATTGTTTAAATATTCGCAAAAAAATGTAAGCAAACAAATATTACTCTTAACATTTGTTAATGGTGTCAGTAATTGCAGAAAAAATTGTTTAAAAAATTCAAAATTATTTTAAAAGTACTTGGAAACTCTTCACTTATCGATTAAAAATTATTCATGCAAAAAAAATTCCAAAAATACCGTCTTTAGCAAGAATATTATAGAAAACTGCTATTCTTAGTTTTTTGAGGTATTTTCCGGGCACAGTAAAATGCTCTTTGTGGGGTCAGAATTAAAAGTTATTAGTTGAAAATTATTCCTTGAAAATTCCTTAAGAGATGACTACAATAATTCACAACAAATCTGTAACAAATACTTATTTTTTCCATTTTTTCGAAAACCGAGATTTTCTCATTTAAAACCCCACGTTAATTTCAAGAGCCCGGGGGCTCTTGAACTTATGACCTCTGGTTTTAAAGAAAAAAAAACTTTAGTTTAAGGCGTTAAAAATAAAACGGTTTTACAATTAAAAAAAAAGGATATAGAAAAAAAAGAATTTTCCTGTCGAAAAATGCCTGATTAATGCATTTGTTTATTAAATTTGTTTATAATATTAACAATAATAATCTCAAGGAGAAATTTCTTCATCTTTATATTCTTTTTATCCAAAGTTCTTTCAATATAACTTAAAAAAATGTAAAAATTATGGAAAATCGTAGAAAACATTCTTTCAACAAATAATTTGTTTATGACAATTCTTTTTGTTCATGATATAATATTGGAACATCTTTAGCTAATGTTACTCTATGAAACTTAGGTGATTTCAACAATTTTCCTATTATTGACGAGCACCGGGAACGTCAAATAAAAAAATTGACATTTTTTTGGTCGTATTTATTTATGAAAAAATTGAAAGCCTAATTAAAAAATCAGGCTAGACAACTATTTTATAAATCTTATCAGATTTTTTAAATTTTTTTGTCCAAGTTGATCCATATTTTTGGGCTGGACGTTATTTTGAACCAAAAAGTCATTTTTTTCCACTGTCGGGAAATCGGGAATTCAAAAGTAGCTAGCAATTTCTGAATTAATTTTCATCTGTTTAAACAATTTTAATTCATTTAAATATTTATGTGTGTTTTTAATCACTGCCTACAGTATGTACAAGAATTTGTTCGAATAATTTTAAAACTATTTGTTCAATTATATAGATCGCGGAGAAAAATCAGGATTAAAGTTTTATTTCAAAAAATTTTCGACAGATTTAAATATTTGTTAGTACTAATTTGTTTTCTAAGAATGCTCTTAAATTTTTAAACGAATAAAAATTGTTTAAACAATTGAAAATTAGTGAGTAATAATACGTGAAATCTATCCGTAAAGTCTCCCAACAGTTCGAAACTGTTTGAAATTATCATGAATGTCCAGAATCGCAGTCATGAAATTTTCTAAGAGTGTGCGCGTAAATTAAAGAGCAAATATATACATATTTTTTGTTATGAACAATTTAAGGAGCAAAAACTCGTTTTTGATTATTAACAAGTCTAGGATATTTTATTCGGTCATACCAACATAACAATTCTAGATAATACTTTATATTGACCGGTAAAACTGGTTAATTGTTTTTAAAAATTAAATGAATTGTTGTTATATTATTATAAAATTATATACATATATATATAATAAATTATATAATTATATTATATTATACTATTATTAAATACATAATGTCAATTTTTGACTAATATAAGAAATTATTAATTATACAATCAATTCTAATACGAATATAGTTTACCATCAGCAGATAGCAATTGTTTAATTTACAAATATTTTACAAAGAATTAAGAAATTCACGGTTTGGTTGTAATTAGGAAAATTTCACGTTAAAATTTCTCTTTACTTATTTTCGTATCACATGCTGTTTACAGAAAAAGTAGTCTTAATAATTGGTCCAAGTCCATACATTTTGTGTGTGATCTTTTGCATTTTCGATTTTTCAATAGCATTGGTCTTCTTTTTAAGCCCTGAAAAAGTGTGATAAAGCATTATAATTAAATTCATATCGATATTTTCTTGAATCATAGTGTCACGTGTACAATCGTATATATATTTCTGTTTCACAGCTACTTTTACATTATTTTACCTTCGATTATAGTCAGTTCAAACATACTTTATTTTTTCTAGGTCTGTATAAACTTAAAAATTGAATTGTCATGTTGATAGTTCTATTTCCTATTACTTAGGAAATATTTCGACTATTCGAATCAGTAATTTTCTACTTTAGTGGCTCAATTTTCTCTATAATTGAAATAGTAGGATTTCACTCTCCTTTATATTTAGAGACGTCCTATCAGAAAATGAAGTAAGGCTATAGTTAATGGTTAATGGATAAAAATGTAAAAAAAAAACAACAATTCTTTCTCTTGGCCCATTTTCGTATCTCGTGTTGTCAGACACCAAATTTAAATGTTCTACTTTTTAATAAAATTTATGACGCTGATCGCGCGGCTAGTTTCGCTCGAAAATTTAAGGTATGATGAAATAATTATTTTTTGTTCAACACCCGCGATCGAAATGCGACTTTGGAGGCTCGTCTCGAGATGACAAAGTTGTCGATTCCTCAACTGATGACGTCAAAGTGGTCGAAGTGAGTTTACTTTTTCCACTAATGGGACAAGTACTAACTTCGAGCACTTCGACATCATCCAGTTGAGGAATCGACAACTTTGTCGTCTCTCGACAACCTTAGCCGCATTTCCATCCCGAGTGTTGGAGAACGTAATATGTGAACCTCGTGGGAGTCGGCGATTCGACGCCTTTGATTGCCGAGCTCGCTACGCTCGCGCGGCAAACTTCTCCCACTCAATGCACAATATACTATTAAATGTTACCCCCATAAGTCTGTTTCATAGGGCCCCAAAAAAAGTATGAGTGAAAAAATGTTTACAAATTGCTTTTAATATATAAAATACTAGTTACTACTGATAATTAGATGTTCACATAAATTACTTAAACAACTTATCATTGTTTTTAGCAATTTTCTCTTAGATTAGTATTAAAAAGTCGTGGCATTTCCAATTTTTTAAAGTTATTTTCAACTTTTAAATTAGAGCAATAATCAATCAAATTTAACAGAAAAAATTATTCAAACAATTTATTATTATGTATGATAATTTTCCCTTAGATTAATGCTAGAAAGTTGCAGTTTTTTCTAAATTCTTATACTTTTTGTCCGATATTCAATTATAATGAGTAACACGAAAAACTGGAACGGTAATCGAATGCAGAGGTCCAAGTGAACATTTTATATTATTTTACAGTTTTATTCAAAATAAAGTTCAATTTTATAAATCTGGCTTTTTATTTAATATTGCGGTAATCATTATTTTGAAGCATTTTAATTCCTGATCAAAAATTAATTAATGTGGCTAGACTCGGGTAATTAATAGGGGCCAGACCGTGCGCAGATCGGGCTCCTAGACATGGCTCAACGGTGGGTAGGAGTTTCATTATGAGTCTGGCCCTGCCTTAATTTCCAGATTAGGGCCCGATGTGAACGAGTCTGGGCCCAGTCGGGGCCGCGGCGAAATTTCTGCACGGGCCGATTCGCATATAAGTGCCTTAAGTTATTATTTAATAGTATATTACATTGCAAGTAGTGTTAGGCACGTCTTTACACATAAAAAGATGTGTACAACACTACGAATAATGTACGATATTTTATACCAACTCAGCATTTTATGAGACTACAGGGCCGTCTCAAAAATGATCGTTCTGCGGCGCCTTACTGAAATGGTGCGAAAACATCATATGAACTTATGAAGTTTATAAAAATGTTTTTTGATAATGACTCTCATAGGACTAACGTAGCAGTCATCTGCTTGGACTTTGATTGGTTATCTCTTATGGCGCGAAATTTTAAATGTGGTTCGGTTGTAGGGTTAGATCCAATTCAATTATTAATATGCGGCCTACAACCCGAAAGTTCACACGACAGGATTAAATGAATCCCGGCACTTTAAGCATGATTAACAACGTTTATTTCAGTGTAAAATTTAGTAAAAAAAGGTACTAAAGCCGAACGCGTGCCACACGTGTGGACCAAATGCATAGAATTCGGTCTATTTTTGCCCTATTTTGCTACTATATTCGTAAAAACTAATTCTGTCTAATAAATGTATAGGAAAAATAATTTTTATTTTTAATGAACTATTTAATGAAATAATAGAATGATCATAATTATCATTCATTACGAAGATATTACAGAACTAAAGTTTTGTCCCATGCATTTGGTCCATTGTTTTCCCCTTAGCACTGAACAAATTGAAGTTAGCTGTTGGTTGAAGTGAAAATACCTAATAGTACGGTCACAGAAAACATTGTGCGTTATTCAGTGGCCATTTGTGAAACTATTTATATGTTAGGATGGTGCTTTTGGCAAACTCATAAAATGGTGGATTCAAATGAAGAAACTAAACTTATATCTCAGGTGGAAGCCAATTTGGCGCCCCCCTTCAAGTGCGCCCAGGGCAAGTGCCATGCCTCCCACGCACTAGATACGCCTCTGCTTCTATTTCCTGTTTGTATAATAAAAGTGTGATATGAAACTTTGAAAATGTATTCATGGCCTATATTATTATGTTTATCTTGCTTGGTCTCAAGACGACAATTTCAACTTCTCATAGTTGTCTGAATATTCAGATCCAGAAAAGCTGTGTTCAACTTTTTCAATTTTGCGTCATGAGGGGAGCAGTCATAGTCTCCTTTTTACTACTAGGTAAGTGATATTTATCAAATAAACAAATAAATAAATCTGATTTATTTCAGTAAAGACCTAATTCCATAAATTTATTGTAAACATTGCAGAAATTATTCAATGCAACTGAAAAAGAGCCTTCCCACATAAAATCCAGAAATTTCACCCCTTCCCGTTCGTTAAACAATCGTCAAAACTCAGAAAATTTTATCTTGGTAAACCAACGTCCAATAGAAATATATATTTTGGGAAGAGGCCCACTAATAAAGGCGTCCGACTATTGATGGCATTACTCTATTTTTCAAAAAGTTAATATCAAAAATTAATATTAATATATTTTATTTTCAAAGTAATTGCAACTTTACTGACGAATTTCGTTGTAATTGTCCAAACAACTGACGGTGGTCAAACTCACCGCTATGGTAGTGGTAGCATGTCCTATTCACGCAAGGAATGCATTAACAAATGCCTGGTAAGCATACCAATTTTTCTTTCTTTTCCTTTTTCACATTGAAAAATCGATTCTTATGAGGAACATGTCAACTTGTTTGAAAAATATATGTTTTTAGAGCATGAAAAAAGCTGTAGCAGGAAAGTGGGTGAAATTTAGTCGTCAGGAATGCGAAAATAAAAGGTGTCCAAAATAGGTAACTTACACAAATATTTTGATTTATTATTTAGAATATATTTGAACAGCTAATAATAATTTTCAAACAAAAAAATACCTTCACGTAAATAGAGGATATAAGATAAAATCTTCGGTAAAGACATAATAATTGGGCAAAAACTTGTTATTTTTGTGTGAGCATTATATATTATATATTATTGTCAAAAATCTTTCATTTGATGCAAAAACTACTGTCCATTTTTCCCTCGGGATTATCAAACCACCCCCAAATGTAAACAAAATTGTAATTTTTATCAACATTGCGTAACAATAGGAGATACTGGGTTGGCTTGCTCATTTCAGTCGTTCGAGAAGTTTTCTCAAAAATTGTGAGTTTGATTCTTTTTTTTTTGTATTTGTAATATACTCGTACTGCTATTATTCTTATGAAATAAGCTGCTTAAAAAATTATGACCATTATTATAATAATTATCATTAAAAAAGGAGTGGAAATAAAGCTTTTTTCGTCCCAGAATTTAAGAATTAGAAAATAATTTTCATTTTGTATGATACATAACCACGAAAACTAAACAAAAACTAAATTGACGAGATAGAATAGTCATAACATATTAGCGAATGTTAATTCCAACAGTGACAAGACAGTTGATCGAAATATACGATCTTTCAAGAAGCTCTCTAATATGAGATGAGGTGGGATTTCTGAAAAAGAGATGAGAGCTTTTCTCGTTGTTGCTCATTTCTCGTATTTCTCGCTCAACTGCAACACTAATTTTTACATACGTTTTTTATATTTTAAGAAGTTTGTTTTAAATTCTGAGCTTCATTCTTCCACCTTTTTATGCTGATTCATTTCTGAACTTTTCTGACGACTTGCTACTATTTAAAAAAAAAAAAAATTTTCATCTATCATGTAAAAAAATATGGATTTTTTAATTTGGAGATGGTTTACCGGCTAGCTTTGCGAGCCTTTGTTAAAGAATTCTTAATAAAACTCAGTTATTTCCTAATCAAATGAAAGCTTTTTGGGGAATGTCGTCTCAAAACATAAGATGTGGGAGTATTTCCTATATTTTTCTAAGATAATAATAAAAGTTAATAATTATTTCACAGGTAAATACTTCACATCTGAACAATGCAGGAACCCTCCAAAACGTCATGTCCTAAACATGTGGTGACGTGATATGCCTACAAATAGCCTTATTATTTCAATAAAATTAAAAATGTTACAGAATAGCGTATTTTTCATTAAACCTTTCTATTTTTCACATTCTTCATTCCCTCAAACTGTTTTTAATTAATATATAGAGTCCAAATCCAAAATAAACTCATATATTTCCACTAAGCAACTATTAGTTTTGCACTATCCACTTAGCAAATATTTCGACTATTCGAATCAGTAATTTTCTATTTACTTTAGTGGCTCAATTTTCTTTATAATTGAATTAGTAGAATTTCACTCTCTTTTATATTCAGAGACGTCCTACCAGAAAATTAAGTGAGGCAAGAAAATTAAATGATTGAATTAAATCAATTAAATATTGAATAAGTTATGGGTTAATGTTAAAAAGATCAGCAATATTCTTTCGTTTGACTAATTTTCGTATCTCGTGTTGTCAGGCACCAAATTTAAATTTTCTACTTTTTAATAACATTTTTGACGCTGATCGCGCTCGGTTTTTGTACTCTCCCCACTTCATAAAATTAAAGTTCAAACCATCAAGAACTTCATTTCGGTGATTGTGAATTCTCTTTTGTTAAAGCTTCTTCGACTCTAACGAAAACATTCTCATCATATGTTTCGTGCTTCGCACTCTATTAAAATATGTTCCAAACGCAAATTTCTGCATATTATGTTTACCTCTTTTACATTAAATGTATATTATATTAGTTTCTGTACCTTAATCCGGGACTGTTCATTCAGATATTGCAAAATAAAGTACAAATTTTATTTTTGATGTTTTTTAAAATATTTGTTCCTTATTTGGAATTAATATTTATTCTCAGATACTCTGAAAAATGTATCATTTTAGTATATTTATATTATTAAAATGTATAATTCACATTTTTTATATCAACATTTTATTGCATATAGGTTCCTTTTTCCAAGAATTTAGTTTGTTTATTTTCAATGTCATTTTTCACGAATAAAGTAAAAAATACGCCTAAAATTGTAAGTTCAATTACAAAAACTATTGTTAAAATAATTATTTTTCGTAATTTTCAAACTTTCTTCGTAAAATATAATGTTCTTACTTTCACAATAAACAATTGAGAATATTATTTCAGTTCATAAAATCATAGAAAATTTGTTTTAGATACCTGACTTTTAAAACGACAAATACCTTACAATCTCATTTTCATTTCAAAAGCCCGGGGCTAATGTTGACCAATACGAACCAAATAGAGAATTTCTTTTTTCAGATATGGTTACAAATTGGGGGGATTGATAACCAAAAATCTAAAGTCGATTTTCTGAACCATTCTGAAAAAAGCTAGTTAATTCCCCCCTCTGAATCATAAATATTCGAAAATACAATGTATTATATAGATTAAGTTTGAATGCAACACAGAAAAAACAGAAGTGAATTTTTGTTGCGGGTAATTTTAAAATAGATAAAGCTGAATTTTTTCACTTCGAAACAAAACAAGATTCAATGGAGTTGACATGGTATAACCTTTTCCTATGTGGTGGGTAAATCTTAAAACGTGAAGTTAATTTTTGTTGCACGTAAAGATTACTCTGAAATCGCTGTAAAGTTTACATTTTGTTTTTTGTGTGAAAAGTTGAATTTTTTAAACATTTTTTCCGTCCAAATAAAAACTTTCATTAAAAGTATCAACCTGGGAAAACAGTTTAGAAAAAAGTGTTAATAAATCTATAAAGTGTTCAGTTTGTATGTCAGATATTTTTTGACTCGCTGTTTCGTGGCACTCCTAAATAGTAAATATAACTGCGGGTATTGTAGCAGCATCGGGAACTTCTTATCAACGTCTGTTTCTGTACTACTTGTCTTCTGAGCAGCTTTCCCCACCCAACAACCTACTGAGGGGAGAGAGCTTTGGGTGGAATCCGCTAGAGGTCAACGGGATGCCTCTCTCGTACATGAAATCAATTTAAAATGTTATAAAGGCAGTCTCGAGGCACAGAAACGACAAGATCATACTTCACAGGATCATTTCTGTAGTATATCTTCACATCCTCTCTATTCAACAATAGAGTCGGTGCAGCCACGATGATGAGTCGTAGCTCTTCTCTCTGAGCGTGAGAGGTTGCTGGAGAAGTCGACTTGTTCGAAGTCTCCAGTACTCGAGGATCGTTCGGCTTCTGTACTTTATGCAGGAGGTAATGGGAGCTAGGGCATTCTGAGTGGTCCCGTTAATTATTGAAAAATATTAATACCTTTGTATAACAAAGAATAAACTGTTATAAAAATAATATTGTTTCCTAATAAAGAATTACGTGTCATAGAAATTATTATTTTTATTCCACAAATGTTATAAAAATTAATATTTCTATTCAACATATGTGCTATCAGAATTAATATTTTTACAGACTTCACTATTTTTCCCGTTTTTTAAATTCCCTGAATTTCGGGACGATGAGACACTCCATTACAAAAATTGTTTTTAATTTGATTTTTCACTAATATACTTATGTAACATTGATTTTTGTTAAATTAGACAATTTAAATTTATGTCAATTAAATTAAGTTACATACAGCCACTACCCGTGGCTGAAATTACCAAATTTAGAATTTACAATTAATTCTACTCAGGGTTCGTATGGTTGAAAGAATCCATTTAAAATAAATAGAAACAGAAAAGAATTGAAAATAAAAATTCTACACCCTAATGCAAATTTGAGAAATCTCCTTCACAGTTATGATACTTGGGTCAATTAAAACCGACATCTTTCAAAAAACCAGCAACAATTTCTTTTAACTATAATCAAAATAATATTATTGTTGATGTAATTTTAAATAAAAAACGTTATTTTTGTTCAGAAAAATTTTAAACTTACAAAAAACATTGATTTTTAACCACGGTTTTTACAATTGAATTTCTTCGTACTATGGCTTCTTATCAATTTTTCAAAAAATGGTTGAATTTTAATATATTCTCTAAAACTCTACTGTTTTCAATTGTTAAAGTAAATTTTTGTAAGAAAACATTTTCTAAACCAAGGACTTGTATTGAAGATACAACCATTTTTTTGTATTTGGTATGAAGCAATAGTAAGAACAAGTTCAATTACAAAAACTATTATCATAATAATTATTTCTCGAAAGTTTTGAACTTTGTTCATAAAAAATTATTTTTCTTTCATAAGACATGACTTTTATTTCAATTCTTAAAAACAGAGACATCTTTTTTTCCTGAGACGTGGTTAAAAAAGCACCTTTAAAAGTTGAAAATTCAACTAATTGTTTCAATATTCCGCCATTTTGTTCAAAAAGCATATTTTTTGGTCGAAAATGCAACTGTTGTGTTGGAAATTCGTGTTTTCGGATAAAAAATGCATCCTTTTGGTGAAAGACATCTTTCTCGGTTAAAATTCACACTTTTCGGGTTGAAGATTCAACTGTCATCTACAAAATTCGTCTTCACGGCTTGGCAATTTTTCAAATAGTGTTATTTCATTCTTATCTTTTCGTTGAAAGCCTATTATCATATTTTTGTTTCGGAATTGATCTCTTTCGGCTCAAAATTTGTCTTTTTGGCTTCCAAATACCAAATATTTGATTAGGAACTCAAAAAATGTTGTTAAAAATTCGTTTATTCAGCTTCAAAGTGCAACTATTTGGTTCAAAATTCATCCTTCTTAGATGAAAATTAAATTTTCTGAGGAAAATTCATCTTTTCGAGTTTCAAAGTTTTCTAAAATATTCGATTTCTTAGCTTAAAAACTCAGTTTATATTTTAAAAATTCATCTCTTCTGGTAGAAAATTCAACTGCTTATTTGAAAGGTGAATTACTTTGTTAAAAATTCATGTATTTCGTTGAGAATTCTTCTTTATGGTGGAATTCAACAGCTTTTTACTTAAAAGTAAAATCTTGGTTGGCTGAAATATCAACTATTATATTTTTTCATTGAGAATTCACCTTTTTAGTTTGAAAATATAACTGCTTGTTCAAACGTTGAACTACTTTGTTTAAAATTCGTCATTTTTGGTTGAATTCAATCATTTTTTATTTAAAATAAAAATATTTTTTCGGTAAAGAATTTTTCGCTTTAAAATTTAACTATTTGGTTTTTGGTAGAAGTTTAATCTTTTTCGTTTGAAAAATCGACCACTTGGTTTAAAATTTATCTTCGAGGGTTGAAAATTCAAATATTTGGTTACAAAATCATTTTTTTTATAATTCATCTTTCTTGGTTGAACATTGACTTTTTTGTTAAGAATATTCATCTTTTAGTTGTACATTCAATATTTTTTTAGTTGCAAATTCAAATATCTTTTGGTCGAACATTTTTTTAGGCTGAAAATTCAATATATTTCGATTTGAAAGCTTAGGAATTTAGAGCGTTTCATATTGGATTTAATATGGTACCTACATTAGTTTTATTCAACAGAAATAATTTAGAGTCATAAAAATTAATATTATTATTCAACAAAGAATCACGTGTCATGAAAATTAATATTTTTACGCAACAAAGAATTACGTTTTATAAAAATTAAGATGTTTCTTTAACAAAAAATTATGTGTCATAAAAATTAATATTTTTATTCAATAAAGAATTTAGTGTTATAACAATTAATATCTTTAATCAGCAATGAATGATGCCAAAGTGAAAGTTTCAATTATTTTATAATAAATTCAATTATTTACACGTCAGGCTTGAATTAAAAAATGTTTCATTGTTTAATTCCTAACCAGATATCCTAACAACGTATAATACAAATTGAAAAATATTCTGATCAATTTGAAATTTGGTAATAGTAATCGTAAAATATATTAGTAAATAATTTCTAGTGTTGAAATTATCAGCTGGGCTGGTCCATCAAAAGTAATAACATTAAAGATATAAATCGTTTTAGAAAAATTCCAGAATTATGAAATTTTTACGAAATTTGTTTATAAAAATCTTGAAAATCTCAAAATAATCACCAGTGTTGAAATTATGCCAGGCCAGTCAATTAAAAATACTAAAACTAAATGAAATTTTTTGTTCTTGCGGAAATGACTCAATTCTTTGTTCACAAAATGTGTTTATGATATTAACAATGATTATCGCCATGCACATTTTTGTATTATTAATAATTTTATTAATTGCTAGCAATATAGTAAAATAAAACGACAAAATAGTTAAAATTGTAAGAAACTCCACTTTTAACCAATTGTTATTAAAAAAGTTTATTTTCTTATTGTACAGCGATAAATCATCTTCAACTAATGTGGCTATATCAAATGTAGGTAATTGCAAAAAATTTTACGTTATTAAAAAGAAACTAAATGTTTAAGAATTGAAGACTAAATGTTAATTCGAACCAAAAAGTTCATATATTTCTACAAAGTCCAGAAGCTTTAAATCACCGACAGGAAAATAAATACTCATACCTTTACAACTAATAAATACAGGATATTAAAATTATACAACCATTTGCTAAAAAAATTCATTTATTACTTAATTCTTCACGTGATAGCGAAGCTCGATGAAAAGATTTGTACAGAAGTGAGAACAATTTATACAAAATGAATCCTATGAATCAACTAATATATTCCTATACGCATATACATATAAATACGTGTGATTGGCTCATAACCCTTGTAGTGTTACTCAACATAAATGGCGACCATTTACACAAATTTCTCCAAAAATGAATACAAAGTTCCTTCCCTCACAGCAATAGGACATCCCGGGATACCCAATTTTAATCCATTCATGTCCCCGGTTGCCTCAGGAGTATCCCAGGGACATCCTTCCAGGCGGAAATTTTGATATCCCCAAGATATCCGGGATGACACATCTGGGATATTCAAATGTCCAAAGTAGGATATTAAAATTCTTCTATATCCTCCGGGAAACATTTGAATATCCTAGAAATACCAGATATCTTAGGGATATCCATATTTTCGCCTTGCAGGATATCCCGAAGGGTTATCTCTGGGCTATCCCTGCAATAACCCAGGACATAAATGGCATAAAATGGAATATCATATTGCTGTGAGGGTTTAAATAAAATTAATCAATTTAAATAAACCACGACCTAAATGTTCAGTTCTCTCGTGGTTTCCTCGACGACAAAACGATTTCACTTTAATCGACAAGAACGGTCAATCTCTCTCAGCCGTCTTAATTTTATAATTACAATAATTACCTTACTGTACACGACAACTATTTCTCATCGAAAAAAGTCAAATCATCTTGTCGTTCACAATGGTCTAGGGTTTTGATTATAAAACGAATTATCTCTCATCTTTCATTCTATATACAGGACTACTTAAACCTACAGCATCGCTCGCAGCGAAGCTTTCATTTATTTACAGCGCCACCTTGGTTGAGATTATAACCAAGGTGCTAGTTTCATTACAAACCTACTCTATATTGTACAAAACAGGCTAAGCCAAAATAACTCTCTTAACATTGCAGTCTCCTGAGGAATAAAAACGTTCCCTTTTTTGCCTGAAACGCTGACCTATCGCTTGGCAATTTGCGCGTCTCAAATTTAACTAAAAATAATAGAATCTACATTTGCGTACCCTTCACAAACTTTCGTGGAAGAGACTAAAAAACACCTCTAAGGGGCCGTTCCTAAAACCAAGTTACCAATTTTGGGCTCTCGTCTTCCCACGTTGAAGACCTTAATTTTTTCTGTACCCCCTTTTTTTGTTTTTTAGCAAATAGTAGAATCGCCAACTCATAAAGTACCAATTTTCCATGAAAAAGGAATACGTAAATTTTAAGTTCAAAAAATTAATTTTCAACCAATAGAAAAACGAATTTTCGAACAAATTGTTGAATTTTGAAGCCAAACAGACAAATTATTCACAAAACAGTTGAATTTTCAACCGGGAAATATGATTTTTGGACAAAAAAGGTAATTTTCTACCAAATATTCAAGTTTTCAAATAGTTTAATTTTTAAGCAAATAGCTGAATTTTCCACCAAAATAGTTGAATTTTCAACCAAAAATATGAATTTAAAACGAAACAGTTAATTTTCAACCGGATGGTTCAATTTTTTACGAAATTGCTACATTTTTAACAATAAAGGATGCATTTTTAACCAAGAAGATTAATTTTCTACAAAAAAAAAACATGAATTTTCAACCAAGAAGATAAAGTTTCAACTAAAAAAAAATAAGTTTTCTATTAAAAATCTCCACTTTTAACTAAACATGGAATAGTTACATTTCAGTTAAATTTTCAACTAAAATGATAAATCATAAGAAAAATTAATTTTAAACAAAAAAGTTCATTCAACCTAATAGTTGAATTTTCAAGCAAACGTATAATTTTTCAACCCAAAAGTTTAATTTTACACAAAAAAGACAGATTTTCAACAAAATACATGAATTTTCAAGCAAATTGTTGCACTTTTAAGCCAATACGACGAATTTTATGTATAAAACTATAGAATTTCCAACCGGGAAATATGATTTTTTTAAACTCTATTTTTTACCAAATTTTCAAATAAATAATTAAATTTTTAACCAAATAGCTAGAATTTCAAATTGGTAACGTATTTTATGGACGGCCCCTAACTCTCACGAAGCATCGCGTCATACATGATGTCTTTCAATCTATCTCCTTCTAGTAGAAACATTTTATCACATCAATTTACTTAAAATAGTTCCTAAGGATGCAGCCTAAGGATCAGAGCTGGGTAACAATACAAAATCGAGAACTTGACAGATATTTCATTTTGTCAGTCTACTAGTCATCATTTTTATTATTGCAGAAACACCACGGCAATAGATGTCGGGTCAAGCGGAAGTAATGAAAATAGTGATCAGTAGGTACAGATTTAAGATCTACCGACCTAAATCCGGCTCTGTCTTTATTTGAAGTATTTTGTACCCAGCACTGCAAAGATTTCAGTCACACAGCGGCAATAACATACGAAAAAATTGGCAACCTATCAGATTCTAAGCTCCGCATCGGTGACTGGAATCCCCCTTGGAGGACCTTGACTATTCCTTTGCGTCGCGGGTGGCACTAGAGGACTGATGCTAGGACTCCTATTCGCTAGAGGCGATAACGAGGGGGAGAAACTAGGACTTAGCGCTGCCGAAGGAAAGGTGGAGGCATCGTGACTAATAGGTGACCTTGGCAAGATGCCTCTCGCCAGGGCAGGAGCTGCAAGTGACCTTGGAGCAACGGAAGTAAGTAACGGTGGCGGTGGAGCTTTATGTACAGATTTTGCTTTCCCGCTGCTGCCCGAATTCCCACTTTGAACACTAGCCGCATCGTCTTTCAGTCTCGCAATTTCACTAAAAACATGAGCAAGTGGTTGATACTGAGGACCCCAGTCTAGCAGGTAGTCCCAGTTGTAAGACCCCGTCAGTTCCTCTTCACTGTGGACTATCGAACTCAGGGATCCGTTCATCGAAGGTCCACCACCCGGGACCTCGAGTCCAGAAGTTGGTCTACTCGGATCTCCAATTTTCCCGTAGATGAGGGTAGCAATGTCTGCTTCAGTCGCTGTCTCATCCTCGAAGAGGTGAAGACTATCCAAAGGAAGAGCCTCTGGAGGTCTTCTAGGAGTTCCAACAGGAGGGTCGACAATTCCCAGCCTAGCTAAGTATTCTTGAGTATTGTGAACTGATAAATCACTAGCTGAATCTCCAGGATTGCCCTCGTTGATCATTCTAATCTCCTCATCCTCTCCATCGTCTTCTGCAGATCCTCGCCCTGAGGAACCCGATTGATCACTGCCAGATATTTCGGACGTAGCTTGTTGTTGAGCGGATTGACCAGATGTTCCGTAGGAGGGGATTTCATCGTATTTGGGAGGAGCGAACTGGCAGGAGGTTCTTTCACCTCTTTCTGTCACGGAACAAGAGTTTCCTGTGTTGCCACCACCAGCAACACTTCTGATTGGAATGGTATCAAAGGCACTGGGATCTACGTAACTATTAGAGGCTGCTGCATTGCTGTCCCCGTTCAATCCGGGTTTTGTTCCGGGTTTTTTGTGTCGACGGTTCCTGATATGAAGGTAGAGGAAGATGGAACCGAAAGCGAGGACGAGTAGGAGAAGAGCGATTAAAAGTCCTAGGGCCCAGTCGGCTAAGCCGTTAGAAGTTGCAACAGCCATGTTGGTACCGATATTCGTTGGCGTTAGAGAAGCTCCTCTCGCTATGATAAAATCGTCATTGTCTACAACTGTCACCTCCACAACTGTCATGTTGGATAGGGAACCTTGTCGACCAGAACTAGCGCTCACGACTAATCTCGAGGATCCCTCCACGTCTATGTTAGTGTGCATCAGTTTCTGCTTGACAATCAAGGCACCAGTTGTTCTGTTCAGTTTGAAATATGGATGCTGAGAAGTCAATTGATAAACGACTCTTCCATCTGGGCCCTTGTCTCTGTCGGTTGCAGTAACGTATCCAATAACAGTGCCCGGCAGAATTTGTGCACCACTTCTAATTCCAAATCTATACATCCTCTCAGTAAACTGCGGATAAAACTCATCTCTAGAATCAATCTCAACTCGAACTCGAACCGTGGCGATTCGACCTCCAGCATCTGTAGCTCTCAAAGCAAAGGCATAGCGATTCCGTTGTTCATAATCAAAAACAGCCCTAGTAGTGACCGCTCCTGATTTTGCATCAACTGAAAATAGCCTCCAGCTGTCGTCGATGTCGGAAAATCCTGTCGCAGCTGCTGACATGATGGAATAATTTAGAGTTCCAAAGATACCACGATCTAAATCGGAAGCTCTCGCTGCAAAGATACTCGTGCCGATTGGTTCGTTCTCACCAACGAATTCTAGGTACTCGGATACTGGGAACTTTGGAGAATTATCGTTGACGTCTTCCAGGTGTATGCGAAGACGAGCTAAAGAACAAAGTGGAGAAATTGGATCGCTGTCGCAAGCCATCACGACGAGGTTGTGGAATTCTGATCCTAAATCGCAATCTAGACTGCTGTTGACTTGTACCGCACCTGTGGCATTGTCAATTCTGAAGAGACCTAAGTCATTTCCTGAAGTGATGTTGTAAATGAGATTTGCTGCAGGACTGCCAGCAAGATCATCATCTGTGGCTTTTAGGATCGAGACTATACTTCCAATTACTGCATCTTCTCTTATCGAAACTTGGTGAAGATCTTCCAAAAACCGAGGATAATTGTCGTTGATATCATCGACGGTTATTACTACAGTCACTGGATCATCACCCACCAGTGAACCACTTGTTGAGTTCTCGTCTTTCGGTCCTAATCGTAAGACGAACCTTTCTTTCCTCTCACGATCCAAACTCTTCCCAAGAATTAGGGTACCCCTTGATATTTCAAAGACGCCATTTTCATCTCCTGCTATAATATCTCCATCCAGTAAATCTACTTCTGCAAGTGTCATCAAGGTTGTTCCTTTGGGAGCATTTTCCTTAATCGTCAGTTTATAGTCTCTGCCAGGTAGAGTTCGTTTCAAACTTCCAAGTCTCACAACTACTGAACAAACGCCCATCAGTGTTGGTTTTCCTGAATCTTCTGCAACGATGATGAGCTCCACTTCCTTTGGAAGAGGCTTAGGTATAGCTGTTCGGTTAACAGTCACTCCTCCACTTGTTGGGTGCACGGTGAATCCTTTCCTGGCTTGCATAAGACGGTAATGGATTCTAGAATTATCCTCCGTGAGGTCGTCGTCTGTTGCATTCACAGCCAAAATCTCTTGAACTTCCGCATGGTCTTCTGCAACAGAAAAAAAATATTTATAAGCTTACATGCACTTCTTCCCACTGTTCATTTTAATTCCATGATCAATTTTATCGGGCGATACAAACTTTTGGATGGGACAAAAATATAAAGAACTTGAAAGGTAAGGGTTGAATGAAAGTATGAAATAATAACCAGTTGTATAAATCGTTGGGAACATTGCACGGGACGAACAGAAAGAAATGGGGGAAAGAGAAATAATAAAAAAAAGCAAAGAAGGGAGAATGTAGACTTCAAAAAAATGGTACTGATGCGTTTCAAATTGTGAAATAACTCGGCATTAATGTGCCAGGTTGTAGCTTCAAGTGTCCGACATAAACCTTCAAACACGGTTTATTTTTTAATTTTTTTCCAGAGGGCGGGGGAACATGAAGAGCATTGGGAGTTGAATTCAAGATATGGTATAATTGCGAGCGTATGAACGCCTCTTTTGTATGTACAATAATCCAACATCTCATCGGAATGAATTTTTATTATAAGCATCGTCTCCTCTTCGTCCTGCGTTCTTCAAACTGTTTTTTCTCTTAATTCTTCCTTTTTATTTTGTTTCACTATATTCCAGTCGTTCATTCGTGCCCACATAACTTTGTATTTCTCTTATGTGAACTTTTCTTTTTGATATCTAGCCATTCTTAAGGTTTTAAGAATTTATTAAGTTATCAAAAAAAGTAAATTATATGTAATTGACTTTGTATCATCTTTTATACCAATTAAGTACAAAAGTTCATTTTCAGCCAGGTGAAATGAATTTTCAACGCAGAAAGATGACTTTTTTTTACCATAAAAGAGAAATTTTCAATATAAAAAAAACACAAATTTTCTATAAAAAAGTTGAATTTTCAAAACAAAAATATGGGGTTTCGACAAAAAAGTAAATATTCTACCAACTAGTTAAATTTTCATATGAATAGTTCAATTTTCTACCAACATAGTGAGTCCAGAACGAAACATAAAAATCTAATTTTTATTTTATTAAAAAATATATATTTTTACAAAATTAATTGCAAAACAAAAATAAAAATTACTGACCCTGATGTCATTTAAAAAATCTTCTTTACAATTATGATACTTGAGTCAATTAAAAACAATATCTTTCGAAAAAACAGCAAAGATGTCATCTAACTATAGTTGTACAAGCTTTCGTGAAATCTTTAAAATCTTTGTGAAATCATTGAAATTATTCCGCAATCTTTGAAATATTTGAAATCTTGAAACCTGGTGTATACCCAAAAGTCGCGTGGTCAACCCCCCGACAAATATTGACTTTCACACGTATGTCGTTCCTTGTTCTCTTCCTGTTTTCGGTACACTGGTTGTCCGTTTCGCTTTTTTTCTGGAAAGCAACGTACTGGTTGGTATTGGGATTCTCAAGGTGCGTACTTATGTAAGCGAGGGAAGATGCAAATTCCGGACTCGTTGTCCGTAGTCCACCTCGTCCCCTGGCCACCCGCAAATGCACCATTAGGCGGGCGGCTATGTATTTTTAATAAGTTTCGAGAGCCCTCGGAAGAAGCGGCGATCTTCGAGGAGGCGGCTTTTGGCTGCCTCGCAAACGGTGTCCTCACGTTTATTTATGTGCGAGGCGTTCGTACCCTCCCTCATCCTCATCCTTTCACTCTTTGGACTCCTTTTTTTCCCTTTTTTGAATCTTCCTCTTTCTCTCTTTCTTCCTGACTCTCTCCCGTGCGCTTAAATTTTCTCCCTCTCGCGGTTTTATCTCGGAGTGGTGTCAATTCGAGTTTGCAACACGGCCAACAGGACAACATGTGTCTACTAAAAACCAGTTTTTAAACGCGCGTTTATTTCGCGATTACGTCTTCCCACTCTCATTTATGTTCACCGTTTTGACGTAGTCAAAATGCGGAACATCTTATCAGTGGAAAAACATTAACCCGTGACTTTATCATTCAATATCTACTTTACTGACCAGAAAATCCTTCCATAGCTTCATTAAAACTCACAACCTCAACTTCTTTGTGGCCTCGTAAAACGAAATTTGTATACTTTCAGCTTTGGGAACGTCCATTAATTATGTAAGTATGATTTTTGAAATTTTAGACCCCTTTTGTAAAGATTCGTACGATTTTTATGATCGCCGCTCCACCTCTCCATTTCTACGAAAAATGTTACATCTTTCACTCAATGTATACAAAATATATAAATTATTTCCACCGCGTACGAAATTTTAAGGGATTTTAAAAGACTTGAAAGATTTCGAGGGATTTTAAAGTATTTCAAAGGACTACAAATTATTTCAAAGAATTAAACAATTTTTAGGTAATTAACGATATTTTCAGAGTTTTTTGTACAGGTTTCATGAAATTTCAAGGGATTACAAAAGTTTTAGGGTAGGATTTCAAGTGATTCTAAAAGATTTAAAGAATTTGAAGAAATTGAATGATACGTAAGATTTCGAAATATTTCACGGAATTTCAAGTATTAGTATTAGAGCCGATTTTTAGAGATTTTAAGGGATTTTCACGAATTTTTAAGGAGTATAATAAGGGGTTTTAATTGAATTTTGAAGATTTCGAGCGATTTCAGGCCTTTTTATAGTTGTTAAAGAGTTTTGAGGTAAATTAAGGGATTTTTAGAGATTTCAAGGTAAGTCACAACATTTTAAAGGATTTTAAAGGATGCCACGTGATGACAAAGCATTTTCACGAATTTCGAAGGACATAATGAAATTTCGTGATAAAGAATTTCAATAGTTATAAAAGGGTTTCGATAATTTCACGGTATTTCTCAGGATTCCAACCGATTTTTAGAGACAATAATTAGAAATAGGAAAGTTATGTAAGGATTCGTAAGATTTTCCGGACCCCATCCATCCCGAAAAAGCCTTAGGTAATTAATGGACGCTCCCTTTTCGGGGGTTGTAAATTAATTAGGTCTCGCTTTTTTAATTGATTTTGGAACAGTAATAAAAATAATTGAAGATGCTTACCAGAAACAGTGGCGACATAAGCAGCTTGCAGAAACTGGGGAGCATTGTCATTAAGATCCGTCACACGAACTGTCAGGTCTGTTGTAGCCTCGTGAATACTATCACTGGCTATAACTTGCAGAGTGTATTCCGAACGAGTTTCAGCATCAAGTTTGTCTCTCAAAACAACTCGACCACCGTATCGATCTATACTGAAAGGTCCTGGATCCGAGATGTTGCCAAAACGATAAGTCAGGACCGGTGAACTGTCGACATCGTTGGCGGTGATCTCTGCAAGCACTGATCCAATTGGGGTACCTGGGGAGAAAATATATGAACATTAGTCTTAAGCCAGTATCAAATTTCACATCAGATATGAAAAATGAACTTCTGAATTTTAACGAGATTATCTTGACACCCCCTACAATGTATACTTCTTGTATACGATGCAGGAAGATCAGTTAAAGTTCGGCAGGAGAAATCTGAGCTGAAATAATTAATAACATTTTCTCTTATAGTCGATTCTTTTGGAAAGGTCAAATATGCTTTTTAATTCATCGCAGTTTTCGTAAAATTCAGAGAAATTAATTAATTTCACCAGGACCGAGAGGCATTATGCGAAGAATTTCCGTTTCGATTAAGATGGGCTTGAGAATTTGGAATACTTCACTACAGCTGTGGTTACCAAGTGAAAAGAATCTTGAGATCATCAGCGAAGATAAAAACTTGATTTGCTAATCTTGATGATGCTTTTTATTTACGAAGGTTCTTCTACCTGAAGCATCAACTTCTCTTTCTTTGAACAATCATATGTTGTTTGCTTTCAATTGTCAACATGATTTCATTTTTGCAAGAAGCTTAAGACACAGATAGCCTTACTTAAAATGCATTGGATCCTCCCTATCAACTCATTTCATCTACAGTCATAGCGACTCGATCATCGCACCCTGGGAAAAATTTTGCATTCTCCTTGCATGACTCATATTTATTTTTCGTGGATATCACCTTCTTGGCTTTCTTCAGAATAAAGCACCGATTACAAGTCTCTGATTATAAATCTGTTTAGCAGAACCGAATGCAAAAATTGAGATATTGTCATTCAAATGACTTATGAGATGCAAGTTTTGAATCGTTAATAAATCAAAGGAATAAGTTCGATTGGTAATAACATCCATCAGCGGAGTTGATCTACGTCTAGTGGCTGGTAGCGACGAGCAAAAAAACTGAACATCCACTGGGACATCATGAAGTTATGGAGTAAGCCATACAAGAATGAGAGGAACTGGGGACGCAGCTGTATATACCTTGCTCGTAAATTTAGTCAGACCGTTAACGTCGTGTAAATCGGTTTCAAGAGCGACCTCGTCCTTGTCCTTGTACAGGAACATGTGCACGTTCAACTAAAGTGAGGCCCGAAGATTGCTCAGATCAAAATCAGGAAGTACTTGCAGAATGACACATGTCCAACAGGTAATATCCTGTTTCCAGCGTATTTGTTTCTAGCTACAAAGCCATCAAAAATCGAGAAGAGTGCATCAATGTTTAAGAGGATTTGGTATTCAAACTGATTACTACTTATAAATCTGGGACTACAAATAATTCATCAGATAACTACTGGTCAGGATGGTCAATCAAACTTGAACACGAAGTTGTTGAACTTGAAGTCCCAGGCTATTCCCCGGTTTTCCTGGTCAAAAATTACATTTTTTACCGTTGACGTTTAAGCGTTTATAATTAGTATGCAATGTTTTATTATATACTCTCAAAATAGGGGAAATAGGGCGACTTTTCGAGAAAATAGGGGAATACATTCTTTTCAGTAACATTAATGTAGGTACCATATTCCTACGATTTCAAGACAAGACATATCGTATTTTCAACCCAAAAAGATGAATTTTCTACCAAAAGATAAATTTTCAATCCAAGAGGACCGATTTTCTACCCAAAAAGACGAATTTTCAACAAACAAAGTTTTTAACAAAAAAAGATGAATTTTCAACAAAAATAATTGAATTTTTAACCAAGCAGTAGAATTTTTAACTAAGAGAGATGAATTATGGACCAAAAGTATAATATTAGACTTTTCAGATATAAAAAATAACTTTCAACGATAAAAGATGAATTTTTAATTAAAAAAGGTAACTTTTCTATCAAAAACTGAATTTTCAACAAAGCACTTGAATTTTTGAACCAAAAATATGATTTTTTTCAGAATAGTTGAATTTTTTACAAAATAATTCAATTTTTAACCAAAAGAGATGAATTGACCAAAAATATAACAGTAGATTTTTCAATTAGAGAAGAGGACTTTTCTACCAAAAAATGAATTTTGAATCCGAAATGTCAAAAATTGTCGCAAGAGGGAGGGTTGAGTGAAAAATCACTGAAAAAAGCGTTACATAATAGTAATATGTGGATGCTCCCCATAACTCCATCAGCTAGTTTACTGAAGCGACTGAAGCTAATTTCGAAAAATGATCTCTAGTTTAATTTTCTCCTGAATCGATTTCACCCCGGATCAGTTTAACGTTCGAGAGTTTAACAACTGAAAAATTGAAGTCTTGCAAGTAAGTCTCGAGAGAAGCAAAAAATTGCATTCTTGAGATTCACGACTCATTTTTTACAACGGCACTTTGAACACAAAGTGTATAGTACACGTGCAAGAAGGGAAGATGAGATATCGAGTTTGTGAGCTTGGGGTCAAAATGGGTTAAAAGCGCCTTACCGTTCGAGTTTCAAGTTGAACCCTACATCTGAATGCTAGCAGGTATTTTGCCTCTTGTGGTCGCCCACGCAGAAGTATGAAATCGCACCGAACCAGCACCGAACTTAACGCCCTGTTATCCTAAGTGGAGGAAAGTGGATCGAGAGAGAGGGAAGTATCTGGGAAGCAAAAGAGAGAAAGAAATAGGTGGGAGCCGGGCGCTTTCGAAGTATAAAGTTAAGTGGTAAAGGATTTATGCCGGCATTAAAGTCCAACTGTTCGGAACAATCTGCATAACTTATAGTGTTGGCTGCTGCGGCGCGCGTTTCTTTGCCCTCTTCCTCTCACTTTCGAATCTCTTTCCTCCCAAACGAGCCACCATATTGTTCCTCATTGACAGATATGATTCAATGCAACTTCCAGAGCGGTCATCAGTATTTCAAATGACCCAGTGAGTCCATTTCAGTCCATTTTCTACAAATGTGACGCATTCCGAAGAAAGGGCCCTAACGCCTAAGCATACACAAATCGATTTTCTGATTATGAGCGTTTTTTATCAATTAACACTCGCTCTTTAAATTGGTGAAGTCAGAAAAATGCTATATTTAATATTTTGCATGAAATAAGACTTGTTAAATTAGCGATTGGACGGACGGCTATCGGCTCGTCGCCCCAACACAAAGCAGGCCTCGGACTCACTTCAGAGATTAAAAATAGTGTAAATAGTTAAAAAAAACAAGTTAAAAAAATAGTGTCATGAAATTTTCCAAGTATTACAAATGAACTTCAATGTTTACTTAAAATATTATTCTATAAGCTTAAAGTATACACCTTCACAAACTCTCCCCTTTTTCTTATTTTTCCACTTAAATTCGAACTGAAATAATAGAACCCAATAAGAAAATCCAACTACTATTTATAGTTAAAAATTTATATTTTTTATTTTTCAATGTTATTGGGTTAAAAATTGAATTCTTTTGATAAAAATCATACTTTTTGGTGAAAAATTTAACTGTTTTATTAAAAATTTGTTTTTTTGCCTCGAAAATTCAACAAATTGATTGAATTGTTTTTTTTGCTTGACTAAATTTTTTTGACAAATTCAACTACTTTGTTAAACATTTATCTTTTTGGTTTAAGTAATTCATATATTTCTGTAGAAATATAATCTTTTTTGGTAGAAAATCAATTTTTGTGTTTAAAAATGCAACTGATTGTTTAAAAATGAACTATTTTGTGGAAAACTCATACTCCTGGGTTGAAAATTGAACTGTTTTGTAGAAGATTCTTATTTCTGGCTTAAAAATTCAACAATTTGGTAAAAAATTGAACTATTTGGTTGAAAATTGATATATATTTTTTTGAAATTTCGTCTTTTTTGGTAGAAAATATATTTTTTGGTTAAAATGCAATTGTTTAGTTGAAAATTAATCTGTTTCAGCTGAAGATTTAAGTATTTTATCGAAAATTTGTCTTTTTTCTCTAAATCCAACTTTTTTTTATTTTAAATTGAAATATTTTTTTGCTGAAATATAAATTATTACATTCTTCGTTAAAAATTCATCTTTTGGCTGATGATTCATAATATTAGTTAAAATAACATTATTTTAATTTTAAATTAATTTTTTGTACTGAAGATTTAACTATTTTGTCGAAAATTCAACTATGTTATAAAAAATTGTTCATTTTGGCTTAAAAATTCAGCAATTTCATATACACTGATATAGTTTGGTACAAGATCAAACTGTTTTATATAAAATTAGTTCTTTTTATTGAAAATTAATTCTCCTGAATGAAAATTTAACTATTTCATTTTTTGTTTAAAAATTGGTCATTTTTTGTTTAAAAAATCAACTATTTTGTTAAATATTTTTAAGAAGGAAAAAAATATAAGCTAAAAATTAATGAAATTAATTTTGGATTAACATCATATACATTGTTCAAACTATTAAGTTTTTTTTATTTACTAAAAATTCTTTTTTGGTTGAAAATTTGTCATTCTAACTTGAAATATCATCTCTATTGGTAGAAAGTTCATCATCTTCTTTAGTAGAAAATGCAACTTACCAACAATATTTTTCAAGAAGTAAAGAAATAGTGTAATTAGCGAACAATTATGAGAATATCGTGTCTTTAGTATCCTTTTTTCGAAACACCCGAAAAACAGTGTCGTCGCTCAAGAAATAGTGTAAAATATTGTCAAATAGTGTCAATAGTGTGGTGAGTCTGATGCCTCCATAAAGTGTATTTAAAGAATTGTAATAAATTATGATTTCTGATCAATAACCTTCGAGATGATATAAAATTGATTATTAATGGAGATAGTTAAATGAGCTTCATTAATTACTTATTATAGTTGCATAAAACGAATCGTCTAAGAAAGATTTCGTGAATATTTCCCAAGTTTCCTGAGGAAAGGTTGAAATATAATGACCTTCGCGAGATAATGTTTCTACCGTGCAGCTGCAGCACTATTTATCACGAGAACATAGGAGCACGATTTTTTATGTTCAGAGTAATAAATCAAGTTTGCCTTTCACATATTCCATGACCAGAACGAGCCTGATCATTTTTAGGTTGATCGATAACTTCAACGCAGAGTTATTTTTCATTTTAATTGAAAAAGAATCAGCTCAGAATTCAGCTCCAGTTATAGATGTGCTAAAGATAAAATAATTCGCGTCCTGATTTCAATTAGTAAGTTATTGCTCACTCACCTTCAGAAACGGAAATGACACTATCTGGTGATGATGGAAAGGTGGGTTGATTGTCGTTGACGTCAATCACTCGGACGCTGAGTGCAGTTGTGCCAGTTAACTGAGGATTGCCCTGGTCTGTCGCGATGATTGTCAATCGATACTGTTCGCGAATTTCTCGATCCAGGACGATATTCGTTCGCACTACCCCGCTGTATGGTGGATTTATGGTGAAAGCGTTGTCCGGATTTCCATCAACAATATGGTACAAGATTCTGCTATTCAATCCTTGATCAGCATCACTTGCTGTCAGCTGCAATAAAGGAAATTATTTTTTTAAATATTCGTTGAGACAACTCGAGGTAAGAAATATCAACATTCAAAATGAAAAGAAACCAATTTTCTAATCACTTACCTTGACAACAAAATCGCCTTTACTATTTCCTTCTAAGACCGTAGCCGAATATTGACTCTGTGTAAAAATTGGTGGATTGTCATTGATGTCGGAAACCCTCACAATGAGTTTCGCATAAGCCTCCAGAGGTTCCGGTCCCGTAGTTCTCGCCACCAAAGTCAGAACATGCCTCGAACTTTCCCTGGGCGATTCCTTCGCCTGTTGTCCATCAAGTGATCTGCCCCAGGAATTTTCCACTCGTTCGTCTCCCACATCAGCTGTTATATCAGAAACGCTAAGATCGTTCCAAAGTTCGGCATCAAGTCTCGTAGGGTTGTTGACACGAATCAGTCCTGACTCCTCATCAATATCAAAGCTCCGGAAATCATTGCCCGTGCCAATCGAGTAGGAAATTCGCTGACGTCGTCCATCAGAACGAACCGCGGTGACTTGAAGGACTTCGGTACCCTTTGAAGAATTTTCCTGAACAATGACTTCGTAGGTGTCGTTTTGAAACTTAAGCACGGGCGTCAACTCTCCAAGATCACCGACACGAATTTTAATCAATCCCCTCGCACTTAGTGGAGGATTTCCTTTGTCTCTAGCTAGAACTTCTAGGTGGTAAACCTTGCCATTTTCTTGAGCGAGTGAAGAAGTCGCAGTAACAACTCCAGTGCTCGGATGAATTCTGAATTTTGGCTTATCTTGTTCCCTCAAAAAGGTATAAACAATTTCTCCATTGGGACCATGATCAGCATCAGTTGCTTTAATTTTGATAACATTTTGGCCGGGTTGAGTTGACATTGGTACTCTCGCTTCGAATGGATATACTTCAAAAACAGGTGCGTTGTCGTTAACGTCACTGATGTTTATTTCAACTGGAATCAAAGTTCGCTTAGCGTCATCCTTGCCACCATCAGTCGCCACCACTAGGAAATTGTAGCTGCTCTGACGTTCCCGATCCAGCGCTCTGAGAACATAAAGAACGGATTATTAATGGTCATTTTATGGCATCTTGGTCTTGTCTCTCTTTTTTTTAATTCAGTACGAGTGGAATTTAATTACTCGGAAGACCTGCGTAGTTAATAAATTCCACTCGCGTTATTTGTAACGCTTCCTTCGTGTTAGATGAGGTATTTGAAATATCAGAGGGAGATTACAGAAATCTTCTGCTAGCTCCTGCATAAAAATTTTTTTTAGAAGATAAACTTTGGTTTTAGTTTATTCAGATGCTGGGAACGCAAATATATGGTTAATATCTCCTGGCCGGCAACACGGATTCTAAAGGTAACGACAACACGAAGTAGACTTCTGTTCGCGAAAGACGGAGACGTAAGAGGGATCTGGAGAGAAAGGAGAAGAGCGAGAAGGTAAGAAGAAGCAGAGGGTGAAGCTGAAGAAGAACCGAGAAACGAGAAGCCGTGGCTGGTTTTGCATATCAGGCTTTTTGCCGGCTGAAATAATGCATTGAAATGCCACATGGTGTCTCGCTGAAATGACACACGGCTGTCGCACCGCAAAAGTTCCCCGCACCAGCGAATCCTCCACCTCTTGCTTCTTACTTCACCGCCACCTTCTTTACCATCATCGACATCGTTCCTCTTTCCTCGGGCGGCATTATTCCTCTGGAACGAAACGAAAAGGGACAAGAACCACATACACCGAGAAATGCAGATTAATAAACAAAGATTCGAGAAACCGCTCGTCTTGAAATTTCTCATCCCCTTTTACCAAATGGACAACCGTTTCAGCCTTAATCTTCCAGCTCTTTCGCGAGGATAACGCTTTCGGAAATTTCTTTCTCCTTGTTCAATAGCTTCTATTTCATGGTTTCCCACAAGAATAACTATAATAACCAGCACGAGGCTGTCACAGACTAATGTATTTGGAAAAATTGGAAAAGCGAGTAATTCAAGCTGAAAAGTCACTATAAGTGACTATTGTTCACAGAAAAAGAGGAACGTAATATCGACAGAAGCAATTATCTACTCGAAAACTTAAATTTCATTACATATTTAATTTAGCGGCTTGCATTTGCATAATGAGGTGAAATTATATTCTTGAATTCGGGGATAAACCCAAAGGTACAATTTCTAAACTAATTTTTATAATAATAAACGATATTTAAACCAAAAAAGACAAATTAAATAAAACAAAACAAATATATAATTTTCAGCTAAACTGTTGCATTTTTCATCTAAAAACATTAAATTTCTACTGAAAGAGATGAATTTTCAATAAAATAGATGAATATTTAACCAAAAACATTGATTTTCAAAAAAGAATATAAAGCTTCCATCAAATTTTCAGATGAATTTTTCACCAAGAAGATTAATTTTCTACCGAAAATGACGATTTTTTAAAGAAATACATGAATTTTCAACCAAGCAATTGAATTTTCAACCAAAAAAGATGAATTCTGGACTCGATTCTGGATGACAAATGTAATAGCTAATATTTCAACCAAAAAGGACGAATATTCAGCAAAATAATTAAATCCTCAACCAAAACATATATTTTAATTTTCAACCAAGCAATAGCATTTTTAACCGAAAAAGATAAAATTTCCACCAAGAGATTAATTTTCAATAAAATTGATGATTTTTTAACCAGAAACATTTATTTTCAATCAAGAAGGTAAACTTGTAACTAAAAAGACGCATTTTCAATGTAATACATGATTTTCAACCAAATAAATGAATTTTTAACCAACAAAATTAATGTTCTACCGAAAATGACGAATTTTCAACAAATTAAATGAATTTCCAAAGAGAAATATAAATTTCAACTAAAATTACGAACCTTCAACAGAAAAATTAATTTTATAGAAAATGTTTGAACCCTTAACCAAAACCGATTATTAATTGTCAACGAATCAGTTGCATTTTTAACCAAAATTTTTACCAGGAAAGAGACGAATTAAAAAAATAATCATTTTCGACCCAAGAATCTAAATTTTCAACTAACGACTTGAATTTTATACCAAAAAAGGTTGATTTTCAACAGAAAAAGATGAATTGATTACAAAAAGAGATGAATTTTTATCATAAAAGTTGAAGTTTCGAGCTAAAAAGTCAAATATTTCAGAAAAAATCTAAAGTTTAATCTCGAAGAGATAAATTTCCAACAAAATAGTTCTTTTTCAACCAAGAAAAAAATTATTATTGACAAAATAGTCGGAATTTTCAACAAATAGATTAAACTGCAACCAAAAAAGGTGTCTTTTCACCAAAAAGTTGAATTTTCAAATGAAATAGACAAGTTTTTTAAAAGACAGTTGAATTTTCAACAAAAAAGTTCATTTTCGACAAAAAATATAACTTTTCGATAAAATGAACAAATTTTTAACCAAATAATAAAAGTTTGAACTGAAAATATAATAATAGACTTTTCAACTGAAAATAATTATCCTTTAACCAAAAATAATTGGATTTTCTTATTAAGTTCTATTCATTAAGTTCGCGTTTAAGTTAAAAAAACAAGAAAAAGGGGAAGTTTTTTGAAAACAGACGAAAAAAGAGGACTTCTTTAAGAAAGGGAAAAAGCGAGGTATACGGCGAAGAGTGTGAAGTCTGATATTTAATAGCATTTTCATATGATACATTACTACAGATTTCATACATAGATTAATTAAATTTTCTTTTTTTTTTTAGAATAAATCTAAAATGAGATGGATTGCAGTGACTCAAGTGGCCTTTCCCTCAGAAAATGAGACTATAGTGACTTTTTCTTAAAAAAGTGACGAAAAAATGACTTAAAAAACGTGACTGTGTGGCAGCTTTGCCAGCCTCTAATATGCCAGTACGAACCCACTTCAGTTGTATGACGATAAATCAAAGTTCCCAAGCAATTTGCAGAATTGCTTCCGCTAAACCAAAACCGTAAATACTTTAATTACTCCAAGAGCTGGGGAATTCCGTGAAATTATTGAATTTTCCTCTTTTTCAGCAAAGTTAATTTATCGCGGCTCGTTTACGCGATGATAATCTTGTAGCCACGACGTAAAGTAAATTTACGTGTCGGCCGGATGAGATAGTAGATCCTGTAATTAACAATGACCGTTCGATGATCGCGTTCATGTCGACCTTGAACGGAAGCAACGGAAAATCGCAACGTCTTCGTTAACGTCTTCGCTGGAACGAAGGAGACAGATGCCAGTTTACTGCACGCGGAATCCCGTTGAGGAATATATGTATGTATAGCAGCTTAAGTCCATACGGGTAATGCATACGGAATCGTCTAATCTAATCGGCCATGGTGCATCGGCTGAATTTATAATTTTATGACGACCCAACCACGCGCGAGACCTCCCCCGGCCACTCCTTTTCATCCTCTTTCCGTCTGTTTTACGACCTTCCACCAACTTAATATCCTCGCGATCCTAATCGGGTGAGCAATAAAGGTCGCGGTAATTAACGCCAGGATGAAATTAGCCGAAGGGAGAAGAAAAAGCGAGGAGAAATAGCCGAGTGCACGACGGAAATGAATTAATAGGTGCATATCTACCATGAATGGGTGTGTTAACCATTCCAAGAGGGTGAAAGATGGAATGTGAGAAAAAGAACGATATGCAGGGTTGCTAAAGATGTCGGATTTCAACATTTCATGACTTTGCTGGGTTTTTGAGATCTGTTTTTGAAAAAAGTTGCGGATCTACTTTTTAAAAAATCCAGACAATGCTATTAAATTGGTGTACAATCTGCTGGTTGGAGACTAATTTACCAACAATTTCTTGTACATTAATTAATGCAAATGTATATAGCTTTTTAATAATATTACTTAACTCCAAACGATTTTCATAATTATTATTATAAAATTTGAAACAATTCTAGAATTATATTGATAATATTTTCAGTAGTAAAAACTTAATTAATTCGTATCAATGCAGGGGTTAACCACTCGACTTTTGAGTACACTCTGTACACCAGATTTTCAGGTTTAAGCGATTTAAAATATTTCGCAAAGATTTGAAAGATTACACAACGAGAGGTTATTCACTTCTGAAAAAATTTAAATCCCGTTATCCAAAAATAATTAAAAATCGCAATTAGCGATTTAAGATTCCAGATTTCTCACTGTCGCTCAATAGATTTTATAATATCTCTCAAGTTTCCAAAATCTTGGAAACCTTTATCTGATTTTCGTAATTCTGAATCTTTGATTTTGTGAGATTTTGAATCACATTTGCAAAGTAAATAGCCTCTCGTTTCACACAAATTTTAGAAAGATTTCCAAGATTTCAAAAGATTAAAACAAATTTCCAAATTTTCAAAGAATTTGCAAAGTCATCAAAGATTTCAGAAAGATTTCAAAAATTTTCTGAATTTTCAAAGCATTTGCAAAGATATAAAAGATTTCAGGAAGTTTTCAAAATATTTCAGAAGATTCCCAAAGATATAAAAATTTTCACAAAGATCTCAAAAGATTTCAAAAATTTCAAATAATATTAGAATTTTCAAAGATTTACAAAGACATACAAAATTTCAGAAAGATTGCAAATAAATTCATAAATATTTCAAAAGATTTTAAAAGATTTGAAAGATTTTACAACAATGTCAAAGATTACAGAAGATTTCAAACATTTCAAAAATTTCACAAAAGATTTCAAAGATTTCACAAAGATTTCAAATATTTCAAAAGTCTTTGAAAGATATTAAATATGTCACTAAGATTTCAAAGATTTCGAAAGATTGAAGAAGATTTCTTCAAAGATTTCAGAAAAATTCACAAAGATTTTAAAAAATTTCAAAAAATGTCGGAAGATTTCGAAGATATTGTAAAGAATTGAAAGATTCTACTTTTTTAAAAGATTTCAACAAATTCTACAAAGATAGAACAAATTTTGCAAAAATTTCCGTGATTTCAAAAATATTACAAGAATTTCGAAATTAGAGAAACAAATTTCCTTGAAATTTATAAAAACTTTCAGAAAATTTCATAAACATTTGAAAAGATTTGAAAGATTTCACAAAGATTTAAAAGATTACAAATAATCCAAAAGATTTCGAAGATTCTTCAAAGATTTCAAAGATTTTAAAGATTTTACAAAGACTTTTAAAGATTTCAAAAATTTCTACGAGTCCAAGAGATTTTAAACATTTCAAAAGACTTCAGAAGAGATTAAAGTTTTCACTAAGATATCGAAGATTTCACAAAGATTGCAAAGATTTAAAGTGTTTTAGAAATATTTCAAGATCTCACAAATATTTCAATGATTTTACAAAGATTTCAAAGTTTCCAAAAGGTTTCATAAAGATTTCAATGATACCAAAAGATTTCAGATTCCAAAGATTCCAAAGATTTCACAATATTTCAAATTATTCAACAATTATTTCACGCAAGATTATACACTAGGTTTTAATAGTGATTAACCCCTCGGTATCAATCCGTCAATTTAAAAATCGCGGTAAAGTAGTAAAATATATACTAAAACTTTGAAATAGGTGCGAGTCAAAAAATTCCAGTCCTTTCTTCAAAGTTTAATGACTTTTCCAGGTCTTGTAGCAACCCTGGATTGTCATCTAACTAGTAAAAAGAAACCTAAAGCTGAGAATGAAACTAAATCTTTTGGATTTGCATCTCATGCCGTCCAATATATAAATTTTAAATATAACTCACCCGGAGGTAGTGATGACACCAGTGAGGTTGTCAATCCTGAAGAGCCAGGTTATCTCATCAGCGATGGCGTAAGTGACCTTCCCATTATCACCCTTATCAGGATCAGAAGCCTTGACCTGCATGACACTTGATTCAGGAGGAATGTCCTCGGAAATAGTAGTAAAATATTTTCCCGGATGATAGTTGGCCGATGCATATTGATTAAAAGTACTCTGTCCAAAGTTGCCACCTTCCTGATTTAGTTGTCCCAATCGTGGTCTCGAATCGCTGTACTGGTTTTGAATAAATAATGGTGCGTTGTCGTTAACATCAAGTACAATCACTGTCAGATTGCATCTGGTTTCCAGGCTTGGTCGACCCTTGTCTTTGGCAGATATTGCCAGGATGTACTTTGGAACTGTCTCTCGGTCAAGACTAGACATTGAAAGGACACCTGTTGTAGAGTCGAGTCTGAACTTGGCTCCAACATTCCCACCTGGAAAATAAAGAATAAATAGACAATTAATCAATTTGCAGCTCAGATTCATTGAAGAAGATCAATTTGGATTTAAATGCTGACATACCAATAATGCTGTAGAATATTTCCCCATTTTTTCCTTCGTCTGCATCAACGGCTGCGATTGTGTGGATGGCAGCAGCTTCTTGATTTTCAGGTACTTGCAATCTATAGCAGGATCCCGATTTGAACTCTGGATTGTTGTCATTTTCGTCAAGAACAACGACATCTAGAGTTGTCATATCGAGCAATTTACTAGATCTAGCGAGCACTGGTACAGAGTAATGAGAAATGTCTTCTCGATCAAGTGGAGAGCGAAGAGTCACAACACCGCTTGATGAGATAAGGAACTTGTCAGAAGCCACGCCTTTGGGAATACTGAAGGTAACATTGCCTGAAAAAAATTGATCTTGAAATTTAGTACAAAGTTGCCTAAATGGTTGTCTTATAATTTTATAAAAGTTCTTTCCAATAGATCAGATTAAAATCTTTCCTGTAAGAGAGTTTCAACATTTCCATGTTTAAATTCCTAACTTTTCTTTTACTTCTTTTGAGGCAATCGGATTAAAATCGACATAGGAATACAAGATGCTCCTTTGAATGCAAGTAAGTTAAAATATTGCCCGTAGCTAAACTTGGATCATCCGCAACTAACAACTACTATCATGTCCTTGGCTTTCCAGAATCCAAGCGTAAGATTGAGTGTGAGGCGATCTCTGATACGTGCGAGATCGGTCCATAAATTAAGGCAATTTGCAGGTTTCGTCGACGGCAAAAATGTTTGGAGAAACAAAACTTCGTATACTCCTGGGTGACCCGATTTTGTGTAGGTATCCGGGGCGATCCTGGCTGTTGAGAGTTGATCCTCTCCATAAATAACTGTAATGCCGACGGTAACGTCCTGGCCGAAATCCGATCCTGATGATGACGATCGTCCCGCGACATTACCTACAATCGGGTGTGTCTCGTTCGACCAGACTTGCTGCTACATTACAGGTTTCCGAAACTCTTTCTTTTCCTTCGTGGGCTGAAGCAGTGTGGGCAGTTTTGTTAACAGAAAAAGATTTTGTACCCCTACTGCCGAATTATTTTTCCAATCAAGATTTATTGCCGGATTTGTCTCTTTCTTCAGGATACAAGTTATTCTGAAAATCTAAGCCTTCGAGAAAGAGAAATATATGTAGCAATTGATTTATAATAGATATTTTTCTGGTTTGTTTTTTATAAGGTCGCCTAATTAGACTTGAGTACTTTCTTTTATGAATTAGAGGATAGAAATACTCAGATTTGCTGCAAAATCCCAATTTTGAAAATTCCACGATTTTTCCCGGACCAATTTTTCATGTATCCTGACCGTTATGAATTTTCCTCTTAGATATAAAAACATCACATTCAGGATATTAATAACGTTAATTAAAAAAAATCCACGAACTTTTAAGCAAATAGTTGAATTTTCATTTTAAAAAAACATCAATTTCCAACCAAAATGATGAATCTTGAACCAAAAATATGAAATTTTAACCAAGAACAGAAATTTTCGGCCATGAGATGAATTTTCAACCAAAAAAGAAATTTTTTTAACAAAATACATGAATTTTCAAATAAATAGTAGAAGTTTCAACTCAATAAGATCAATTTTGAACCACAAATAGAAAAAAAATGTTCACTCAAAATATATATTTTTCCAACAAACAAATAAATTTACAGCAAAAAAAAAAAAAAATTTCTGAGTCAATAAAGAAAAAAATTGCATCCAAATGGTTGAACTTTCAAGTCAAAAAAATGTATTTTCTACAAAATATTTCATTTTTCAACCCCAAAATATGAATTTTTAACAAATGAGTTAATTACCAACGAAATTGTTCAATTTATAGTAATTAAGGTATTTTCTACAATAAGGTTAAATTTTCATCCGAAAACTATAAATTTTAAACGAAAGTAATTGAATTTCAACCCGAAAAGACAAGTTTTCAACAACAACAAAAATAACTTTCAACTAAAAAAGATAAATTTTCACACAAAAATGGAATAGCTAAATTTTCAAACAAAAAGTTGGAGTTTCAACTGATGAGATTACTTTTCTAGCAAAAAATACGAATTTTAAACAAAAAACAGGAATCTTCGAACAAAAAAAGAATTTTCAACCATATAGTTGGATTTTCAACCCCAAAAAATAATTTTCTATTAAAAAAGGCGAATTTTCAAGAAAATATATGATTGTCAACTAAAAAAAAAAGGAATTCTCAACAAAAAACATAACAGTTGATAATTTAACAAAAAAATGTGTTAATTTTAAAACAAAAACAGTAGAATTCAACCAAAAACAAATTTATATTCAACCAAACAGATGCATTTTTAAACCAAAAAGACGTATTTTCAACAACAAAATTCAGTTAATGAAGGAACAAAATGCCATCCAAAACGTTTAATTTTAATACCCAAAGGACATCAATAAAACAGTTGAATTTTCAAAGAAAAAGAATTACTTCAATGTCAGTTTTTTGAAAATTCCCTGACTCTTCCACGTTTTTCCTGAGTTGTAGCAACCCCGAAAATTCAAAATAACGTGAATTTTTAACAAAGTTGCATTTTCAATAAAAAATATGAATTCTCCTCAAAAAATGTAATAGTTGATAATTCAACCAAAAAGATTTTAATTTAAACCAAAAACAGTTGAAGTGATCCGAGAAAGAAGAATTTTCAGCAAGATAGTTGAATCCTAAACTTAATTGATCAGTTGAATAGTTGATCAGTTTGAATTAACAATGAATACATTTTTCCAAAGTGGAATGTACTGCAACGGGAAAAGAGCATATTACTGTGTATAATAGCAATAGCAATAGCAATAGCGCCTACTGGTGCAACGATATAACGCTCGGAGGCAAGGGAGGAGGTTGGTCGTGGTAGCGCCTCTCCTTCTCCCTTTCCACGGTTTCTTGTCTTTTAATGCATTCGATTCTCAAATTCCAGAGGACGGCGTGTTTAGCCTGTCGCTGCTTTTTTAGCGGGCTTAGAACAAAGCGAAACCCACACAAGTTTAGTTTTGTTGGTATGGTTTTAATCGTTGGTGTTGGTGGATCTGTGATGACGGTGGATGGTCCACAGTGGCACTCCAACCTGGTAGGATGCTAAGTATGTAAGTATGGTGGTGAAGCGGTGATTTGCCTATGCGTACCGCGGCAGGACGGCGGCACGATGATATACGCGACCATTGTTTGCCTTCTCCACCTTTTCTTCCTCTTCCTCTTCCATCTACTCCTGGAGGCCTAGCCTCCAGCCTCCAGGAGATTCATCCTTAGGGAGAAATGCAGCTCTTTACATCCCTCCGCACCTTATTGTTTCAGACATACCAATTTCAATAAGTTACAGCTACTGACACTGCTCAAAGGACTCTCAGGCCTCGGACTTATGTTGCATTCGAGACGATTTCGAGAAAATACGAGATTTTCTTGAAATGCGCTGAGATGAATAAGATAAATAAAAAAAATTAAATGCAGCTCTTTACACACCTCGCCACCTTATTGTTTCAGACATACCAATTTCAATAAATTATAGCTACTGACACTGCTCAAAGGACCAATTAACGAAGAAGTTCGAAAATATTTTTCAAGAACAAGTAAAGAAATAGCAGCATTAGCGGACATTTTTGAGAAAATAGTGTCTTTAGTATAATTTTTTCAAAAAAGTAGCAAAATAGTGTCATCGGCCAAAAAAAGTGTCAGTGTGAATAGTGTGGTGAGACTGGTGAGCCCAAGGCCTGGACTCTTATCTCTCTCTTCCGACATTGAATTCTAAGTTCTTGGTTTTCATTTTCCATTTAGTTAATCCGAGGAATATACTTTGTAGCAGCCAATTTTCTTAATTATAGCATACTTATATCGAACTATTACTAATTATCGTTAGACTATCCAGTAAGCTACATAATTTCCACACGAGTGATCATTATCTAGAATGCAACTAGAAATTCCTACAGGAACAGTTTGTCCAATTTACTAATCGTCCGCCCTGATAACTTATTTTATGAAAAAACGACTGTAATTGACAAAATAGTCGCATCTCATAAAATTTCTTCACGTATTGAAAATCGACAAGATAGTTTCTTGAAGCACATCCGGTTACAAGGAATTGAGGAAGCGTTTACAATGCACACACACAATTTCTTACAAATTCTATGTATCGTAGACATTTAGTACATCGAAACGCATATTAGTGCCCATTTTCACGGAGGTCTTGGCGATAAAGGGAAAAATAGATTAGATTTCAAAGTCTCTAAATAATTTCAATTGCACTTGTACCGTAGGATATTGCGATGGCACATTTAACCTCGTTTAAATTTAAACGACTTTCCGGTCATACTTATGCCTCGAGTGTATCCGAACCTGCAGGAGAATTACACCCAAACAATTTATTTTCGCTCGATGCCTTCACCAGGCATTTAAATGGCTTTCCTGCGGCGCTCATGAATCGGTTACGACGACAGGGTCTTCTCTCTTTCTCTGGATTTCTGGATGTCTCCCTCCAGGGCAAAGACAGGAACTTATAGCTTACGGAGCACTTCGAGGATGAAGGAATTTCCTCGTTTCCCGGGTAGGTCGGCATTCAATGGCGAAAGAGACACTTGCAAAGAAGCAACTCGAAGAATCAAAACAGAGAATCAAGATATGTCCCCTGTACAAGCCTCCTTCGCGAAAGTTCATCATGCTTGAAAATCATTTTAATAGTATCCGGGTGGCCGTTTTAATCAAGGAAAAAAATTCCTGGTCATTTCCCGGGTTTTTTTTTTTCCGGTTCGCAAACATTTTTCACTGTAAATTGAGAATGATAGTCGTCCATTTCGCGATTCGGTGCCGAAAATCAGAATTAAAAACATTAGGTAGTGAAGTGAATTTTTAAAAATTAAATGCCGTTAAAGTGCACAATTTTTTATTTCAAACTTTTACAAATTGGTAAGTTCAAAGGTTTCTTGTGAAGAAGTAGAAATTGACGCTATAATGTCTAAATTGAAAAATCAAATAATAAATTTAATTGAAAAATTTAGTAGAAAATGTATCTTTTTTGGTTTGGAAAATCATCTGTTTTTGTAGGAAATTCTACGATGTACATATTTAAACTATTTTATCTTTTCAGTTTTTAACGTTATAAACAGATCAATCAATCAGAACATTGAACTGAATGTAAATTGATAGATTCACTGTCATTTTCCGGGCTTTCCCAGTCATTTCCCGATTTCCTGGTTCAGCGGCCACTCTGAATCTGTTCTAAACTTCCAATTTTGATTTCGCTTTTAATTCTTCCACCACGGAATTCTTTCATGAGGAAAAACCTTGTTTCTGTTTCTTAGAGAAGTCCTTCGAACTTAAGAAGTAGAAGACAAGCGTGAGTCATTTGGCTCAATTTACTATAATGTTTGTCCCTCAGGATGCAAGGCTTCGAGGTATTTTCATGGCAATGTTTTCCTATTAACACATGCTGTGCCCACGTACGCTCGTTCGAATTTTTTTCAAATTATCTTGCATCTTTTTCTTACAATTCTGAATGCCATCATTATGTAGCAAACAGGGTGCAAACTAAACTCACCAGAGCAAAAAGAAGACGCTGAATCTAAACTCTAGAATCTTGTTCAGCAAGACTATCGCAAATGGTTTTTTATCTCTAATGGCTTCAGAAACATTTAAATGTGAGAATCTGAGGAATTTTTCACTGTTTTGATAAGTTTTGAGGGATAGCTTGGATTTCTGGATATATAAGTATCAGCACGATAGAAACACGGCCCATTATCGGATTATGAGAACCGCTACCACTGCGAGCCTCATTAGTAAAGACATAAGCTTAAGAAACGACTCGGCCAGTCGAATATAAGATTGTAACTTTGGATTTGTTCATTCTTTATGGCTCATTAGATTAAAAGAAGCTGGAAATTTTCAGAATAATATTTAAATAGAGAGAAACAAATATGAAATCTCTACATTGGAAAGAACTTTTGCTATCAGAAAATAGAGAATTCTCCCTACCTTGATCGGTGATTGCAGGTCCAGCAACATTTAGCACAGCAGATCCAACTTGCAGTCGTTCGGAAATTCTTGCCATTGGATTGGAGAGCAAAAGTCTTGGCGGTCCACTCGTCTGACCAAAAGCCAGATTCAAGGACAACTTCAGGGTTGCTTTTCTAGGTGGTGAACCATGATCATTGGCAGTGATTTCGAGTTCAAGAGGTCGAACCATTGGCTTCACTAAGGTTACCAAACCTGAATCGTAACCAACTGAGAACCTACCCTCTTCATTTCCGGAAGTAATCACGTAGGAAACGCGACCATTGTCGTCAGCATCCTTGTCAACAGCTACGACTCGAACAAGAACAGCACCTGAGAAAAACATGAACCGACCATTCTATTATAAACATTCCAAAACAGCGTATCTTAAACAAAAAATCCAGGATTCTTCTAGGTTTTTCAGGAATAAAATAATTTTTTTTTGTATTAGAATTTGTTTAAGTTTGAGTGAGTTATTGAATTTTAAGATAATTTTCAGGACCATGAGCAAAATTCAAGGATCCTTTCAGGTTTTGAAGGATTTCTAGGATGGTAGATACCCTGCAAACATTCTGATACCTTCACGACCATCGCCAGAGTGATCTAATTGTGAAGAAAATCTGATATACTTACCAGGTAGAAGATCAGGAGTGACAGTAACCCTCGTCGTCTCCGGAGCCACAAAAACAGGATCATTGTCGTTTTGATCAATAACAACAATCCTGGCAGTAACAGTCGAAGCGAGTTGTTCCCCAGGAGGCGCCCGATCAGCAGCTTCAAGAATCAGAGTGTACTCCGCCCTTTCTTCCCGGTCCAACGGTTTCACAAGGGTCAGTGCCCCGGTCAAAGAATCCACGGAGAAGCTTCCACTCGGTGGGAATTCCGCGACAAGACCGTATCTCAAGTCTCCATTAGGACCGCTGTCGAGGTCAGTGGCGGTAAGATTGTAGATTGTCGAGCCGATCATCGTCCGTTCCGATACCCTCACCGTGATCGGATCCTGGAGCCAACGAGGAGCATTGTCATTTGCGTCTTCAATGATGATTTTCACCGAAACTGCAATACTCTGCGGATTTCCGATGGAAGTCGTGTCCAGGGCGCGAATTTCCAAATGGTACTCGCTTGTGTTTTCGCGATCAAGGGAATGCGCAACAACTAATTGTCCGGAACTGCGGTCTACATCGAAAGCTGGATAGTCTGTCACGGGAGTTAGGGAATTGAGATTATAGGCGACTCGACCTGCGGGTCCTGCTCCTGAAACGGAGCCGACTGCGCTTCCTATACTTGCGTCCTCACGTACCTGCAATATTTTAAAAAAGGTCTTATGTTAATCTTCGAACAAATCCCTTGAAAGGTTCGTAACAACCTCTAAAGGCCTCTCCATTCTTTGGAAGTTGGATCTTTTGACAATGAACTGACTTAACAACATCCTGCGATTATTTTTTTTATTTCCCCGATTGAGTACGAGCTTTTATTCTTGCCATCTTACAATGTAGACTCTCGATGCGGATTTAACGATCAGACTTCCCTTTACAGCTCGACTGCTCTTCTCTTTGGGTGTCCCCGTGAAATCGTTTTATAACCACGAGATATTATCTGCGTGTTTGTGTATGGCTGCTGAAGTCCCTATTAACTTAATTGATGAAATTTCGAGTAATTTAAGTTTCTCGAGCCATCAAATCAAGGTTTACGAGTACAGGGGGTAATTCGGCAATCACGGCAAACTCAGATCGTCCTAGTTTCGCCAAAAATGACTAATTTCGCAGACCATTACTTAATTCGAATACCTATCATTACCAAGTCTTAACTACCTTGATTGCAAAGGTTGATTATCCGGTTTTTAAGAAACCAATATGTTCATTACATTCACCGCTTGTGATTTTGTGCAGAGAAAAAATTATCTTTACGAAACTTTTAACGAATCTCGCAGTTTATTTAGTAAGTTATTTATTAATTGACCGATTAGAAGATGTGCAAATGACAATAAAATTTTGCAATTTGACTCACGTTAAAGGTGAGACTGCTGCTCGTAAAGGTCGGTCGATTATCCGCCAAGGCTAGAACTTCGACTCGAAGAGCTCGAACACTGTGACGCTGTGGACGCCCAGCGTCGCTTGCTCTCACGGACAATCGGTAGACGTTACGTTCCTCGTGATCGAGAACTGCTTTCGTTCTGATCATTCCAGTGATAGGGTCGATAGTGAAGACATTGTACCCATCCGAGTCTCGATCTGGAATTCAAACAAGAATCTCATTTTATTTCCTGCTCTTACTTTTAATCTTCCAGTTAGTTTTAAAAGTGTTAAGTATTTTAATGAAAATGAGGATGAATTAATTTCTTCAATCCAATGAAAAATACCTTTGAGGATTGTATAAGTGACAGAGGCATTTTCTCCGAGATCGGAATCCAGAGCTCGAACCCTCGCTACTTCAGTTCCGGATGGCTGCTCTTCCCGTACGCTCACAACGTCACCTTGGGGATCAACAATCTCTGGAGAATTGTCGTTCACGTCGAGAACAGTAATTTTTAGAGGAACTCGAGCTGCTCTTGATGGAGTTCCCTGATCACGAGCTTCCAAAACTAATTCATGAACTCCTTTCGACTCCCGATCCAGTGGTTCTCTTGTTGTAACTTCGCCTAACGAAAAGAGGAAAAACCATTTTTGTTTTGTTCTTGCAGGGCTCGGATTTACTTCCGAGATCAAAACTAGTGTTAATAGTGGCATACATTGAAAAAATAGTAGAGAAATAGTGGCGTTCAATTTTTTAAATAATAAACTCATATCTGCCGATGTAAATCACACAGGCCTTGTTTCGACTAGAATACTATTCAAAAATTCGAATTGAATTTCAAAAATTTCTTCTTCCTAGCATGAAATCCTATGTATTTGCAAATTATATTTGCACAAATGAAATTGATTGTTAAACCCATTCCAGGCCTCGGACTTATTTGAGAAATTCAAAATAGTTTCAATAGTAGCATGCATTTAAAAAAATGGTTGCCAAATACAGTCATGGTATCTTTAAATATTAACTGGAGAAGTTAAATCTTTTCAAAATCCTTTCAAATCTTTTGAAATATGCTTGAAATCTGTTAAGACCCTCTGAAATTCCTGGAAACCTTGTCAATTTTTGTAAATTCCTGAAAATCTTTGACGTTTCTCAAAATCCGTAGAAATCCCTTGAAATCTCATAATTTCGTTTGAAATCCTATGAATTGAGAACTCTTAAATATTTTCAAATTCCTAAAATCAGTTAAAATCCTCTGAAATCCCTTAGAGTCTCATCAAATTTATATGAATTCCTTGAAATGTTTAAAAAATTTATAAAATCTCTTCAAATCTCTTAAAATCTGTAAAATATTGACATATTTTGAAATTTCCAATTTTTGAGGTAGCGGATATGTTTTTTAGCCAATCTAGCGAAAAAATTTCGAAAGGTAAAGTGAAAAAATAATTGCATTAGCAAGCAGTTTGGAAAAAAAATTAATAAAAAATCCGAAGCTTAGGCATGATATTTTAGCCAATCAGCGAAGAATGTTGAAAACAATTTTCTAGAAAAAGTGACGAAATAGTTGGCATAAGCGGCCAAGAATTGTAGGAAAATAGTGGCATTAGTGGCATTTTTTCAAAATAATGGCAAAATAGAGGCATCGCTAAAAAAAATTATGAAGTAATGCCAGCAGTTGCGTCAATCCGAGGCCTGTTACTGCTAATTAAAAATGGAAAAGGTTAATCCTTCTCTTCGTGAGATGGATTCAGGATTGAAAAAATCTGAAGAATTTAATCTTAGATAATCTTTGTTGAAAAAAGTAGAAATAAATTCTGCGGCATCAATGTCTGTGATGTGACTAGTCTAATTCTTCTTATTCTAATGAAACTGCACCTCGTTACAAGGATATTGTAATCGTGTCTAAAGTGTTATGTACATGGCCGTGAAACGAGCCTCTTGTAATTACGAGCAACGCGAGATCGATAGAAGAAAGAAAACACAGCGGGTCTTTCCTTTCCATCGCACCGGTGTAAAGCAGTTATCTCATTAACAGATAATTAAGGGGTTCTAGAAGAGAAATCATCCGTCCCTTCATGGCATCATGATTGCAACGACCCCAGAAAAATACCGTTAAAATAACTTGTATTTATCGAGATGAATCGCGTGTCACTTCACGACTTTGTTTTGTTATATTTGTAAATTCATATTGTTTATAGAGTTGTTTAAAAAAAAAGAACAAGGGGCTAAGAGAAAAGTAGCCATCCATAAAGAACGTCAACAATTTTTGGCATTTCTGATCCCCCTCCCCAGACCTCACTGTCCGACAACGAAAGTAAAGTAGCCGCTGGCCAAACACTCAAACCAGTTGAAATAGGATGAATTTTCAATTAAAAAAGATTTTCTACCAAAAGAAATAAATTTTCAATCGAAAAAGACAAATTAGAAAAAAATGTAACCACACAGTTGCATTAACAACCAATTATTTTAACTTTTAAGCGAATGAGACGAATTTAAAACCAGGTAATTAAATTTTCAATTTAAAAAGACCAATTTTTTAGAAGGCAGTTGAATTTTCAACCATGAAATATGAATTTTGAACCAAGAAATATGACTTTTTTACCATAAAAGATAAATTTTCAATCCAAAAGGACAACATTTAAACGAAACAGTTAAATTTCCTTTTAAAAAAAGAATTTAAAAACTATTTCAACAAAATAGATAAATTTTCAACAAAAATGGAATAGTTGAATTTTCAAACAAAAACTATGAATTTGCAACAAAAAAGTTAATTTGCAATGAAATAGTTGAATTTTTAACTGAAATGATGAATTTTCATTTAAAAAATGCATTTTTTACAAATTCGTTCAACTCTCAATCAAGTAGTTGAGTTTTAAATAAAAAATGATTAATTCTCAACTAAACATACATTAGCTTTTTTTGAAACCAAATAGATGAATTCTTAACGAAAAGTGTATTAGTTAATATCTCAACAAAAAATTATATTTGAATTTGAAATCTTAAGCAGTAGGAATCAACGAAAAAAGACGAATTTTCAACAAACTGCATGAATTTTCATCTAGAAAAAATCTAGTTTCAACTAAAATTCTCAATTTTTAACCAGAAATGAAGTAATTAAATTTTCAGTAAAAAAAAATTAATTATGAACCAAACAGTTATATTCACAACCAAATTATTAAATTTTCAAATGAAAGGGAACGAATTTTCAACAGAAGAATTTCTACATTGAACCACACAGTTGAATTTTCAACTGGAAAGATTATTTTTTAAACCAGAAAATAAATTGTCTACTAAGAAATACAAATTTTCAATCGAATATATAAATTTTCAACCAAATAGTTGAGTATTCAACTAAAAAAAAGATCAATTTTCAACGAAAAAGTTGAATTTTTAACTAGAAAAAAAATTCAACGAAAGTGAGATATTTAAATTTTCAGTAAAAGAGAATTAATTTTCAACCGATAATGAAACGAATTTTCAATTGAAGAGATGAATCTTCAACCAAAAAAGATGATTTTTCAACCAAATATTTATATTTGGAACAAATCAATGAAATTTGCAAGCAAATGAGATGAATTCCGAACCAATAATATAATGAATATATTAGTATAATTATCAATTAAAAAAAACATGAACTTTTAACAAAAAATAGTTGGACTTTCCTATATTCGGTTCTAATAATTTAGTTCGAATTTGAGCGAAAAAGCGAGAAAAAAGGGAAGTTTCTTAAAAACGGGGGATAAAAAGAAGATCATCAGGAAACTTCTTAGACTTCGAAGTTCGTAATGATACCTCCGTTCCACCCCCCCCCCCCATTCACTTGCTTTTGTTATTAATCGTAGTTTTTACAGGGAGCCCCCCCCCTCAACTTTATAACGTACTTTATGGATGGCCTCTAAAGTTTTAGAATAAAAGAAGGAAAGCGAATTTGCCAGATTATATTTGAATATTGTCACGCTTTTACCGAATTTAGAGGTAATAGAAAGAAGAGGTACTTAGCGAGAGAAGGCGTTTTTTGAAAAAGGTGCTTTGTGAGAGTCTACTGTAGATTCTAAGCCAATGCGTTTCTCTTGTAGTTCAACTATCTAGTATTTGGAAGTTTTATGATAGGGAAATAATAACAGCTGATTCTTGTTTTCTAGTTATTTTTTTAGCAAACAAAAATCTACGAATTCTTCAATGAAATTGAAGTATTAAAGGGCGTGTTTGAATGATCCCTTTTGTGCAGTTTCTCATTTCTAAAGATTCAAACTCTGCTTACAAGAGGAGTATGAACTGTTTGAAGTACACATGTTCTCATGAGCTGTATGCCAATCATGTATCGTATATGAGGCGTATTCAAGTCGCTCTCAAGGCCCTCTTTAAAAACGCTCGTTCGTGTTTGACGTTTCTCCCGAGCCAATAATTCGCCACGACACGTAAGCGAAAGAGGAAATGACACTCTTTCATTTCTTATATTCAGTATACTGCTATCAAAGTGGAAAAACTACCGTTTCACTTGAAGAGTTTATTTTTCTAAAGTTGCTGAGAGTTTTATTGCATTTTCAAAGTCTAATTTGTATACAAAGTCTTTAGTCACGATAGAATATTCTGAGAAGGATACATTTAAAAAAGAAAAGTCTTAGAAATAGTAGAGAACTCATAAAAATTAAACATCTGAGGAAAAAGTCTGAGAAATGATCATAATTTAGAGACTTACCGGTATCTGGATCCACAGTGAAGCTGCTGTTGGCTTGAACGACCGCATACCTCAATAATGCATTTTTGCCAAGATCAGGGTCAGAAGCTGCTACAGAACCTACTAAAGTACCAGAAGGCAAATTCTCTAAGAGCTCGAATGCGTAAAAGTCTTTTTCGAATCGGGGTTCATTGTCGTTGTCATCCAAAACTGTAATTAAAACCGAAGCACTCGCAGTTGCAGCTGGAGAACCATTATCAGTTGCCAAAACAGTGAGAGCGTATCGATCTATCGTTTCTCGATCCAGTTTTTGGGCGAGAAAGATCCAGCCTGTGTTTGAACTGATGCGAAAAGCAGGTGAGCCTTGGAGACGATAACTCAACCTGGCGTTATTTCCGGTGTCGAGATCAACTGCCGTTACTTGCAAGACCTATAAAAAAGTAAACATCGTTCCATTTAATTAGGTTCAATTGAAAGAAGCAGTAGTTTAATAAGTTAAGAAAATTATGTTAATGAATAATTGTGGTAATAATGTTTAGGAAATTCCCACGATATTGTTAGAGAGATGAATTTTCAATCCAAAAGGACGAATTTTCAACATGACAGTTGAATTTTCGACCAAAAAGGCGACTTATTAACAAAATATTTTAATTTTCAACAATATAATTGACTTTCTAACAAAATTGTTGAATTTTCAACCTGCACAATCAAATGATTGATATTTCAAACAAAAAAGATTACTTCAACCACAAATAGTCGCATTATCAAGCAACAAAATAGTTTACTTTGCATAACAAAATATTGGAATTTACTGCTTACAAAGTTTAATTTTCAACCAGACAGTCGGATTTTCAAAAGCAAAAAAGAATAAACTTTTACCAAAAACAGTTGAATTTTCAAACAGGGAAGTAAAATTTTCCACCGAAGAGTTGAATTTTTAACTAATCAATTAAATTTTCAACAAAATAGTCAAATTTTCAACCAAGGATGATATTTCAACAAAAATAATAATGCCTAAACCAAAAAATGCATTTTTAACAAGGTTTTTCTACTTTTAACCCAGAAGTTAAATCTTCCAACCAAAAAGACAAATTTTTAACAAACAGATATTTTTTAGCCAAATAGGAAAAAAATGTTTATCCAAAATTGTTGAACTTTTACGCCAAAAGACGAATTTTCTCTAAGACAATTGAATTTCCTTGAAAAAATTTCATTCTTAACCAAACAAATGCATTTATAACAAAAAAAAAGGAAACTACAATCAAGAAGATTAGTTTTCTACCAAAAAATCGATTTTTGAACTAAAAAAAATCAATTTCAAAACAAAAATGGATTTTTAACAAAGTGGTTAGATTTTCAACTAAAGAGGCGAACCTTCAAACCAAAAAAATTAATGTTTAACAAATCGGATCAACTTTCACCCAAGTAGTTGAATTTTTAATTGAACAAAAAATCAATTTTCAACCAAAAAGATAATTTTTCAACCAAAAAGATAATTTTTCAATAAAAATGATTAATTAATTGCAATCTTCTATAAAAAAAGATGAATTCTCAACAAATAAAAATAAAATTTTAATTTTAAATGAAAAAGAGTTGAATTCCATCGAGACAGATGCATTTTCAAGCAAAATAATTTAATAATCACTCAATGAAAATTAATTTTCATCAAAAAGGTCGCATTTTTAAACCAAAGAGACAATTTTAAAAAAATTTCAATTCTCAAGCCAAAGATATTTCACTAAAATTTTCATAATTTCTGACATTTTCCTGACTTTTCCCTGATTTCCAGGTTTTCCCTGACCTACGATCACCCTGGTAAAAGAAATGAGAATAGTGGAGATAAAAGAAGGTATATTTGGTATCTCAGCCACTGCGTTCTTGTGCCGGTAGTATGATTGATGGAGGTGGAAGAAGAGAAGAGAGAATGAGACTCAATGTGATGGGAAAGAAAGTAATTATCTGCTAACTCTGCTATCAAGGGAGAAAGATTTTGATAAAGAAAAATTGATTTTCAAGTCATGTAAATGAATGAACCTCCTGGAAAGTTATTTTCTAGTTACGAGCCGCCAGAGTCCGGGAAGCTCCCCAAGAGGGAGATATTAATGCTGACAAGGCGGAAAACCGAAATCACCTAGAAACGCATTTCCTGGTTGTCCAGGGTGAAAAGCTGAGATGGTACAAGTCTGAGAAACTAAGAGAGGATGTGATAGAGGTTGTTAACTCCCGTTTCTCACTGGAGAGTTGAGATCCAGAATGATCTGGCTCAATAGCAGTTCATAGATAGGCTCGTCCCTCTCATTTCATCTCCACTCCCTTCGATCCCAATCCCATCATACCCAAGTGCTGCTGAGTAAAGTCGGGCGTGCGGAGCTAATGGTTGCCCATGTGTGAGTCGTAACGCCGATAAACAAATGTTCGCGTGACGGGCGTGTAATGAAGATTTTTCTCACCTGTGAATCGAGCCTGGCGCCTTCGGGAACTTCTACGTGATACTCGTTCCTCTCGAACACTGGGGGGTTGTCATTCACGTCCTGCACCTCGACGCTGAGGCTCAAGTTCGCTGAGAGCCCTGCGCCATCCAGAGCACTTATCAAGAGGCTGTGCCTCTGCTGGGTCTCGTAATCCAATCTGCGTGCAAGGTACAACTCGCCAAGGCGAGCATCGATCCCGAAGAGGTCGTTGCTATTCTGCGCCAGGATGTAACGAATCGGGGACGACGGTGTCAGGTCTGGATCCGAAGCATGGGCTACGTACAAGGGCGTGTGTAATGGATGAGATTCCGGAACGGATATTCGGACGGAGTTGGTTGGAAAGGATGGGGGGTTGTCGTTCACGTCCTCCACTGTCAGCTCGATCTGAAAAATAAAGATTAAGAGAGTTATTATCAAAAATAAATAAGGATTTAAGAGATGGCTGAGGCTACCAGTTGTGACCATCAAGACTTCCTCAAGAGTCACAGCAGGATGTCCACTCAAACTTCAAAACAAAATTCCAGATTTCCCGGTTTGCCCGGCCAAAAATTACGTTTTCCCGGTTGCCCTTTGACCGTTTATGTTAATAATTATTCAATACTAACTGCATTGTTATAAGTTAAGGTAATCTCAGTCTTCACCACCCAAAAATACTCTCAGAACAGAAGAAGTAGGGTGATTATTCAAGAAAATCAAGGAATAAACTCTTTTAAATAACATTAAAGTATGTACCATATTCATTATTTATAAGATTTCAAGACGAAATATATTACTTTTTCAACAAAATGGTAGAATTTTCCACACAAAAAAAAGATAAATTGTCAACAAGGCATTTAACTTTTGAACTCGAAAAGCAAAAGAACATTCAACCAAATGATCGAATTTTCAAACAAAAAAGGTTAAACTTCAACCAAAAAAGATGACCTTTTAACAAAATAGTTGAACTTTTAACCCAATAATTAAATTTTCAACCTAACGAGATGAGATGATGAGTTAAGTACAAAAGAAACATCCATTTTTCAATGAAACATTAACTTTAAAATTCTATATATAAAAAATGATCTTCAATATTTTAAAGTAGATAATTAATTTAAGAGATGTCAATGGCCACCCTTTGCAGTATTCTTTGTAATCTTTAACTCCACGAATAGATTTAAGAACTTCTGAAGAAGTGACATCAGAGTGGGATTGTTTTTTGGATCAAGGAGTATTCTCCTGGGAAAAAAATCGTCAAGGCATACCATGTTTAGAAGAGAATTGACAACTATTCATGGAGGAGAGGTATGCGAAATAAAAAGTAAAAAAATGTAAAGAATCGCATTCTCTATTTTTCACTACGTATTCGGCTATCGAATGACATCCTGCTAAACATGCAAATGTTTGTATAGAATGCCAACTACACTTCAGTAATAGATGAAGACTTGGGAATTTTAGCTTCAAAAGGAGCCGCCGACTACTGTCTCTTCTGCATAACGTTATTCTCTGTTAATCATTGATCATCAAGCACTTTAAAAGAAGAGATCTAGCCTTATAATAAGATTAATTAATCTCATTTTTTCTTCTTATCTTTGAGTTTATTGGATAATGATCAGAGCCCGGTGCGAATTGATAATTTTGCGCCCCCTCGTCAAAAAACAAACAAACAAATAGCGTCGCAGGCAAATATTTGAAAAATTTCAAGGTTGAAATAGCAAGCTTCGGTATCATTTGAGATAATTTCTTTGGAAATCCTTTGGAATCCTTTAAATCTGGCGAAATCCCTCAAAATCTCTTCAATACAGAAAATCCGCAGAAATCCCTAGAAGTACCTTGAATTTTAATCATTTCATTTATTCACTGAATTTCTTTAGAGATCCTTGGGAAACCCTTGAAATTTTTTAAATATCACTAATACCCTGGATAAACTTTTATAATGCTTTGCGATTTTCTGAAATCCTACGAAATTCTTGGAAAACCCTTGAAAAATGTTAAATTTCATTATATACCAATATTATATTATGTATTCAAAACTTTTGAAAACTTCCAAATTATAAAAACTTTTAAAATTTCGATTTTTGAGATGGTTTGTATGTTATTTTAGCCAATCAGTGAAGAAGTTTGAAAGTATGTTTTAATGCAAAGTGAGAAAATAGTTGCATTAGCGAGCAATTCGCGAAAATAGTAGCATTAGTGTCATTTTTAAAATAATAGTAGTAAAATAGTTGCATCGTTAAAAACAAGCTACTGGAAGATAACGAGTCTTTTCTGACTAATGTTTGCAAAAATACAGGCCGATGAAGTAAGTCTTACAAAGGTCAACCTTGCCATTTGCATTGGAATTTTTTCCTCAAATGATTATGTTTCAGATTTTTATTTTGAACAAGTTTTGTAATTTATCAACCTCGCTGACTGAAATGAATGTTCAGAAATTAATTACCAGAATCAGTCAAGCGTTAAGTACCAAAAACAATTAAAAGGTTAGCCTAACATTTTCATAAATAATAAACATCTTAAGAAACGTCTGATGTAATGTGCACGCACCTACTCATAATTGCAAAGAGTGCTACTTTGTGAAGCTATTATCTGAAAATTGTGGGTTTGGGTGACGGTAAATCTTATGGGAGCATGCATGGTTTGCAAAACTAGTAGGGCGGACGCACATTATTTATTTGTATACCTATACGGATATTAAAAATCAAGATATTCTCAGTGCGATAATAGTTGATAGTTATTACCCAGCATTCACTCACCTGACAGTACCCAACCGAGAGTCCATCTCGGGCCTCGATGCTTAGGATATATTTATCCCGGGTCTCTCTGTCCAGAAGTTGTCTGGTTCGCAGCATCCCTGAGTTTGAATCTATGGATAAATCTGGTTCTTCTGTGACTAGATAAAATCGGATCGATCTTTCACCCCCTGAAACAAGACAAAAAAAATCCATTAGTAATAGTCCAGAGTCTAATTATCGAATCTCTACATTCAAACTCGGCTGAAAACAAATTCCCTGGCATTTCCAGCTTTTTTACTAGATATTGCATATTTTTGGGTGACGTATGATATATGATGACTTTGTGAAGCTCTTCACCTGGGGTGATTGCTAGAGAGTTTGATCAGCAACATGGAAATTCCAGTTAGATCTAAAATTTATACCCCCTCTTTTGTACCTCCTCCTATACAATTTCTCAAGTTTATTGTAATTTTTTTTTCATTCCTTGTAAATATGTAAAAGTTTATAAATAATACTAATCATATGCAAAATTAAATAACTGTTTTTTTCATTTTTGAAAGTTACTTCATTAAAGGATACGTAATTTCTTAATGGTACAACTTTCTAGGGATTTAATTAATATGTTTAATTTAGAAAGTTTTGACAAATTATATTACAAGATACTCTTGAATATATTATCATCATCGATTAATTGAATAAATAATACTGAAAACATAATCATTCATTTCTTCAATTCCAATTAAAACAATTTTTATTTTGTCTTCATGTACTTAAAATTTAGTACATATTCAACTCAATATTATTTTGAATGAAAGATATTTTTCAGGCGAGTATAGATACCCTTTTTTTCACAGGGGACTATATTGAATTAAATTCTAAACACTTCGAATTATGTACTAACACTGCAAGTAGAAATATTTCATTTTCAACCAGATGAACGAATTTTTAACAAAATAGCTGAATTTTTAACCAACAGGATGAATTTTAGCCGAGAAGATTAATTTTCGACGAAAGCGACAATTTTTTAAATAAAGAAGATAAATAAAAAAAAATAATTTCCATTCACGAAAATTAATTTTCTACTTAAAAAACGGTGAATTTTCAAACAAATAGTTGAACTGAAAGAGAAAAAAATTTAAAATTTTCAACCAAATTAATCAATTTTCAACTAAAATTGTGAATGTTTAACTGAAATAGCTTAATTTTGAAGCAAACAAAAATGAAATGCAACAAAAGATGCATTTTCAAACGAAAATTTGATTGTTAAATTTTCAGTTTAAAAATTTAATGTCCAACCAAAGAGAGGAATTTTCAACTAAAATGATTGAATATCCAACTGAAATAGTTAAATATTCAGTTAAACAAATTAATTTAATTTCACATAAAAAATGTGGGATTCAACTGAAAAATACAAATTTTCAACAAAATAGTTGAATTTTCAACCAAGGTAATTAATTTCCCACCAAAAAAGAAAAATTTACAGAAATTCAGCAATTTTAGACCAAACAGTTGTATTTCACTTGAAAAATATAAATTTTCAATCAAAAGTGGAAAAGTTGAATTTTCAGTTGGACACATTAATTCGCAACAAGAAAAATCACAATTTTTAACGAAATGATTAAGTTTCCAACCAAAAAATGAATTTTTATCAAAGTATTTTCACTTTCAACTAAAACAGATTCATTTTCAACTCAACAGTTGCATTTTTTACCAAAAAAGATGAAATTTCTACTAAAAGAGATGAATTTTCAAACCAGAAATACAAATTTTCAATAAAAGAGTTGAATCGTTTAACCAAAAATATTTCCATCAAAATGGTTAATTTAAAAAAAAAATTGAATTTTTTACCTAATAATTAAATTTTGTATCAAACTGTCAAAATATTAGACCAAAAAGACGAATTTTCAACAAAAGAGTAGAATTTTCAACTACGAAAGATTTTTTGGTAAAAAAAGAAAAATTCTACTAAATTGTTGAATTTTTAAGCAAAGCGGATAAATTTTCTGTAAAAAAGATGGTTTTTCAACCAAAAAAGATATCATACAATACAATTCCAAAGATATCATTGGGATTTCAAGGGACTTCACAATCCGTCAAAGATTTCACTGAATCCTAAAGAAGAACCAGAAGATTATTATTTCTTAAGAAAAAATATAACTGGACGAAAAGTGGAATTGTCAGAGATTTTTTTTTCCACGATTTGAGTATACACCTTGTATAAATTCGCGGACGAATTTCGAGAAAAAGTTATCAATTCGCATCTAATTAGACTTATTTGATTTGTTACTAGTTTACTGAGAGAGTCGTGTCTTCGACAAAGTTGTCTCTGTAAAATATTTACTCCGAACATTATCGGATTTCAAGAGTTTGTTGTAGGAGAAACTCCAGAGTAGTTTTCTCCATTCACTAATCAAGATACGAGCATCGATGACCTTTTAGTGCAAGCTACTGGGTGCAATCAAAACCGTGTACTTCAATTGCGTTAGATTCATAAAAGCTTTATCTGTGTCTGTAATCTGTGAGAACTTTGACTTTTCGAGTGTTTCACAGTCTAATAGAAATACTTTATCGTCCATTTAGATCCCTTGTCAACGTTTAACCATAAATCGTGAATAAAACGACACCGGGAGCGAGCCATAACTTCTGTTTCTGACACAATGTAGAAATAAAAGTTAAATAAGCATTTCTTAAGCTTAACGGCTTCAATAAACTGAGGTTTTCCATCACTAAGAGATCTGATAAATGCTGGAATTTTAAAGTCAAAGTTGATCTGCTGAGGCCTCGGTGGCGTCATTGGTTAACGCTCCACTCATGGATAGTGGCGTTCTCGGTTCAAATCTCGACTGAGGCAGATTTTTTTCTTGTTCTTCAAAAATTATGTGTCCGAAGTAATCGTTTTAACATCGAAATTCGTATAAATTAGGTTAAAGTTATCTATTAAAGCATTTTTATTACGAGAATATTTGTATTTATTAGACAGTAAATACTGCCAAAGGAAAAGGAACCTTTTTAAAAAATGATTTAATGAAATTCAATGGATTTTGCGCAATTTTAAAGATATCAAAAAATTGCAAGGAAATTGAAAGGATTAACCAGGATTTCAAAAGTTTTTACAGGATTTCAAATAAATTTGAAAGATTGAATGTTCTTAATTTGAACTCGAGAGATGGTTTTATGCAGTTTCCCTTTCCCCTGGTCCAAAACCCCTTAAATTGATAACGTAGTTTATGGACGGGCCCTAAGTTGCTGCAAGTTATTCAAACAGAAACTTTTTCAGGAAATAAATGGCACCACGTTAGCATGAAAATTCAGTTCGATTAGAAGCCCAATTTCGAAAGGAACCGCACTGTTACTTGAGCCACAACGTGCTAGAACAACTAGTGTTTATTGTGAATGTTAAGTAATGTTTCTTGTAATAGCGTTTCTTGGTAGCTTTCTGTGTTTATTTCTCACATTGTACTTCCTCAAGAGAATCAATACCTGAAGTCAGATTCTTTGAAAGTTATTTCATGCTGCAAGTATTGTTAATTTTTCTTGTTCGCTGTAACAAGGAGTAAAGGCCGAATAAGATCTGTACCCACGCTAAATGGTCGCCAGTCGACGCCGACCAAAGTCTCATGTGGTGGTAAAATGCCAAGGCAGAACGACAAGACAATGGCCGGCGACAATAAGGCTGGATCTCTGTGAAAAATATTTTTAAAAATTATGCTACCATAGACACAACCTAAGGGGCAGAACAACAAAGTCTGGATTCTTCAGAGTACACGTTGTGTAAATACCGACAATAATGGATGCAACCTTCACCATTTCAAACTCTCTTCAAATTCAGACCCCTTTTACTATCATATTTCTCTGATATCAGGGTTGCTACAAAATCCTCAGTTTTAAAATTTACCAACTTTCCCTGACTTTTTCCTAACCTGTATCACGCCTGTGATATGAATTTTGATTTGAATCCTCTGAAAATCGTGTGCAGGAATACAAAGATGAAATCGAAGAAAGGAAAGGATGTATATGAAGCTGGGGAATGGAGAAGAGAAGAGCGAGAGTGGCGCTAGCGTTGATGGTGAAGGTAGATAAGGACATAATATGCGAGATAAGAGGGCATAATCGAGGGTGGAAGGAAAGAGAGAAGGAAAGTGCAGGCAGGATTTGAAGGAGGCTTCTATCGGCGCTATTACATCCATTCTCATCCACATTACAGGCATCGCCTATGTCGTAGACGTAGACGACCATAGAATGTGCAGCTTCTGGCCTGAAAGATATATACATTTCCTTGTATTCATACGTCATGTTCACCGAGAGACATGGACTCCGGTTTAACTGGGAGGATCGTTAGTTGGCATAAGACTCGAAATGACATTCATAGCGAATATAATAAACTACTCTACATCCCTTTTTGGACTCTTTGGAATAAAATTCAGCCTTAATCCAATTTGATATCAAGTTCAATACACTACTTTTGCATTTATCTCGGTGTCAATTTCATTAAGCGTTTATTAGTTTTGGCTTGGAAATTCAAAATCTGGGACAAAATTTTTTTCTTGATTGATTTCCTAGGTATCAGATTGTTTTTATACCTGAAGGAAAAATATATCAATGTCAGGGAAAATAAAAATTGAGCAGGGAGAAGTCAGGGAATTTCGAAATTGGGATTTTGTAGCAAACCCTGTTTAAGAATTAAAATCTATTTGTTCATCTCGCTTTCTAATTTGTTCTAAAGGAATGAGAAAAGAGTTTGCAAATCAGATTCAGAGAAGAGCAATCCGTCGCTCGTCTACGAATCGAGGACGTTATCTGGACAGGATCGAACTTTAATGTCCTGAGAGCGAAGGATATGCCACGACATGTCAATATGTAAAGAGAATAGTCGAGTTGGATCAAGAACTGAAGAGAATAAGAAATGAAAAAAAAGAGGGAAAAGAGGAAAGAGAGAGACAGAAAAAGAAGAAAGAAAGATAATAGAAAGAAGCAGAAAGAGGACAGTAAGAAACAGAATATTAAGGAAAAGGAGAGAATGCGAATGAAGGAAAGGATCAGAAAAGGGGAGAGAAGGAAAGAAAGAGAAGGAACAAGCAAGACCCCCGTCAACGACAGCGTGCCTTTCCCGCGGTATCGCTTCTTCATCGCATTCGTCGCGTCGCTCGACGCTCGCTCGATCAGCGGCTAATCATCATTATTTAATTACGAGATTGTTTTTATTCCGAGGTAGTGTGTCGCCTCCTCGTTCAGCCACTCCCGCGTATACGAAAACCGGGCTTCTATTTACGTATCCGAATTAATTCTTAATTCTTAATTAAATACTGCCGAATTCTTAATTGAATATCATTAAACTGAATATCCCCAAACTAAATATTGGATTATTTAATTAAATTATAGAACAAATATTTCGAGTTTAGCTGCCACATGTTAGAACCATGTTTTCATCGTGTCAGAAAAACTCTATGGAAAAGGATGATCCTCGGGATGATCAAACGGGTAGAATAAAGCGATCAGCTTTTTCCCCTTCTAAAAATCTAGATCCAACATTTTCCCGTATCCTCATCGTCGATTTTCTTCCACCCTTTCTTCTCACCCTTTACTGCCTTCCTGGCAGTGGACGTCGTGCAATCCTTTTTGCCTCCCTCTTTCTCTCTTACTTGAGGCTCGCTCTATCTTCGTCCTCTTCTCTATCTCCATTTCCTTCCACATCGCTTTATCTGTCCTTTTCTATCACACAGATGGAATTCATTTCTAGTTCCTTGACTCCCGTTCTCGTGCGTGGTCTTCTTTCTTCTTTCCTTGACTTCAACCCCCCTTTCCCCTTCATGGGCACGACTCACTCGCGCTCCCACCGTCCAGCTTCAGTCGCAGCATCTCGATCCTTAATGTGATCTTTTCTTACTCCTCCATTTCCTCGTTTTTCCCTTAATCGCCTCATTCGACGCCACCCTCGTAATCGCTGGAATGCTCGAAACGCGTTTACCGACAATTTACCCATACTTCGGTGACATCTAAGTACACCTCTTTATTTTCTTGATGACAAATTCTCGTCTGCTAAGAAGAAGAAAAAAAGATACCAAAAGAAAATGGAATGAAAGATGATGGAGAGGTTAATATAGGCATAGGCTAGGCTATTTGAACCTAATTATGTATCTATACGGCTATACGCAGATGCTCGAGTAACTCTATAATCCGTCTCAGCCTATCAGGCTTGGCTTCATTTAATTTAATCAAAAACCACTTTCTCAGCATATTTATTTACAAGAAGTATCATAAGTGATGGAGAGTTTGTTGCATCAATAGCTACTGGTATCAGATGCGAATAATGGGGCTGCTGGATTCTGAACTGGTTCTTTACCATCAGCACTTTAATTGAAACTTAGAGCTCGATATGCAGAAACATTAGCTTGAGATGGAAACTATCAATAGATAGAATCGAAGAAAATAACTTTGAGATTAGGGAACACATTTTAAAGAGAATTAAAGCTGGTTTTGAATTTTAGCATAAAATATTATTAACGTTCTCAGCTGGTATGAAATATAGAGGACTAATTATTTCTTATTTTTCTCCTCAGTTTTAAAATGTAGATTATATATAATGAACCTTGCTGAAAACGTTTGATAGGATTTAATAAGAAAAGACTAAATACTCTTCAAACCGTTTTCTGTATCTGCAATTTTAAGACTTTGATTTCTATTTCTATCAAAATGAATAATCAATTAATCACGTTTTTCGGAAGTGTCTATCAAATGTTTGCATAGAGTTGCTATTGATTTGTATTAAAGTAAAATAGGCCAGTATCCCAGTAATTCATGCAATCCTATACTTCTTTGATAAATATTCAATCCAATCCTATCAAATATGATATTTAAAACTTCTATTAATTTTAATAAGCTTCTTTATAGAAATCTTGTCCAATTTTATCAAATATTTTATCCGTAATTCCTGTCCATTTTAATGTGCTTTTATGGAAATCCAAACATATGTATGTGTATGATGTTCCACATACCGGTCCATTTTTGCGATAGAAATTAAATCAAATTTGTCAAAATTTGTCAGAAAATCTTATACTTGCTTTTATCAACATTTTCTCACTGAAACTCTATTATATCTTGTGCACAAGACTTGTATCAAATCCTATGTTCCAGACTCATGAAATCCTTTTTTCTAGAACCTGGTAAATTTATATCAAATTCTGTACTCGTAGAGAAATATTATACTTTCCTACAAAGATATTGCCATAAAAACTCTTCTAAATCTTATGCAATGTGTATAAGATTAAAGTATAAGATTTCTCAACGGATACAATTTGACAGAAATGTCCGAGATTCTGATACTGGTACATGAGAAACTATTGATAGAAAAAAATAAGATTTCTCGACGGATAGAATTTGACAGAAATTTCCGAAATTTTGCAAGATAGCATTTGATACAAGTTCTGCAAATATAAGATTTTATCGAGTTTTAATGAGAAACTGTTGATAGAAAAGTATAAGATTTAGGGTTTGATGCAAGTTTTGTGCTGATAAGATTTGATAGAGTTTCAATGAGATGCTGTTGATAGAAGAGTATAAGATTTCTGTACGAATAGAATGTTATACAAATTTACGTCATTACAAAACATAGGATTTTATACAGGTCTTATGTCGATAAGATTTGATAGAGTATCAATGAGAAACTGTTGATAAAAAAGTAAAGGGTTTCTAGATAGTTAGAAGTTGATAAAAGATTTATCAAATGTGCTGATAGAATTTGATGCGTGAAAGTCGTTTGATTCAAATTGATAGAATTTCTCTCAAAGCTGGTAGCTTTTAAATTTTTAAAAGTATTTCTGTATCCCTCTAGAATTTTTTGCACCATTACTGGAACATTTTAATAAGCAGCCGTAATAAGAAAAATTAAATCTAAGAAGAAAATTGTACTTGATAACAGTGTTTGCAGTCCTGGTCACGTAGGTGATCGAGTAAAATAGTAAATCGCAGCAACGATTATGGGGTATGCTCATTCCGCGGAACTGGCCGGCTTTACCTTCGCAGCTAGTTCGCGGCGCATCGGACTCTTCTTTTATTTTGCTAATTAACTCGTAACGGACCATTTCACCCAGCAGCGAGGTCAGCCTTGCTTCCCTCTGTCGAGGCGGAAACCATCCGCGATTACGATATCTCCAGTATAGTAACGTAATAGCTACAAAATCCCAATTTCGAAATTCCCTGACTTTTTCCTGACGAAATATTTAATTTCCCCTGACTGTTTGAAATTTGTCTTTTTGGTATAAAAACAACTTTACACCTAGGAGATCCACAATTTTAATGCCAAAAAAATGTTTGTTTTTAAATTTATATTAAACACTTTTAGTGACGACAGTCATGCAGAATTGTATAAGGGGGTCAACCACATTTTACGTAATACATATACGTAAATACATGCATTTTCAAGTAAAAATTTGTTTTTCAATTAAAACAGAAAATTTCGAAACAAAAATGTAAGAACTAAATTTTCAGTTGAAACCATTTTCATTTCAGAAAAAAAAGAATTTTCAACAAAATAGTTCAATTTTCCACCAAAGTGATATATCCTCGGTACAAAAAATGAGTTTCCAACGATGAGTGTAATAGTTTATATTTCGACCGAAAAATATGAATTTTCAACAAATTACTTTAATCCTCGATCGAAACAGACCAATTTTCAAACCAAAAAAGGAATTTTCAAAAATATAAATTTTTAATCAAATAGTTGAATTTTCAATCCAAAAGATGAATTTTCCATCAATAAAGACACAAGGAAGATAGATTCCCGACAAAATACATAATGTTTGAAAAAAAAAAAATTTCAACAAACAAAAATAGGATTTTCATCAAAATAGTTAAATTTTTTACTAAAATTATGAATTTTCATATTTAAATAATTAATTTTTAACTTAATAGTTCAATTTTTAACTAAAAAATATAAATTTTCATCCAAAAATAGAATATTTATATTTTCATGTAAAAAAGAAATGAACAGAAAAATAAATTTTCAATCAAAGAAATGAACCTTTAACCACAAAGATGAATTTTCAACTTTAAATAGAATAGTTACATTTTCAATAGAAAAATTAAATCTCAACCAAGAAGATTAAATTTCTATAAAAAAAGATACATTTTTGACAAAGAATGGAATTGTTAAATTTCCAGTTAAGAAAATTAATTTTCAATTTTAAAAAACTACTGTGCAACCAATGACACGAGTATTCAACTAAATAGATGAATGTGTCACCATGAAGAATAATATTCTACCACAAAAGACGAATTTTGAACAAACAAAAAAAAATGAATTTTCAACCCAATATTTGTGTTTTCAGCTGAAAAATAGTTTTTCAACGAAAATAGATGAATTCAACAAGCAAAAGAAACGAATTTCCAAGAAAAATGTTGAATTCTCCTGTTTGGCATCCAGAGAATACACCTTGAATAGAAATATCCTGATCATGCTTCTTTATCCCTGACAATTAGCAGAATATTCTCAACTCGTGAATAAAACCTTTTATGAAAGGTATAATTCTATTAGTAATGGGTTGTACCGCCAGATGGTGTTCGTAAAAGTTAGGGGAGTCCCCTTGCTGTACAGAAAGAGAGGCGGGACTTCCCACGACCCGGTCAGTGCCACCCAACAAATGTTCCTCTCAATATTAAAACTTCCCAAATAAACATCTGTAATTATTAATTAATAGATTGAATATTAATATATATTTCTTCTGAAGACATTTTAAAAGCACGAGTGGGGAATTAAATTCCGATTATGCTGAGGTTTTTCCAAAAGTATTTATCGATCGGAATTCCTACTTGTCGAGTATCTCTATCGAGCAGCATTTGAATCGATCTCCTCTTCGCTTGAAGCCGCTTCCTGCAAAACAGAGATTGTTTTTAGTCTAGAAGGGGAATCGAAGCAGCGTCTACGCTCGTCGCGAAAGGAAACGTAGTATTTGCTTGTAAGGTGTACAAGGACGAAAGGGTGCTCATTACTAATTCTCACTCTCCCCTCGCCTCTCTCTCATTCTCTCTCTTCTTCGGATTCGTTCATCGCAAAAAGTCGCTCTTAATTCGCCTCACGGGTGCTGCTGCAAAACGTTCGTCTGGTCACTAAGGACCCTGAAACGAATCTTCTCAGGAAGAGGGGGTGGGGAAGGGGAAAAGGAGAAAGAGGAAAGGGAAAAGGGAAAAGATAAGAGCTGTTTGAGGAGAAGAGACGTCGAGTAGAACGAGCAAAACAAGAAAAGAGTACAAGGACAATTTTTCGAATTAATCGAATTTGCAAGCGATTTGTCTTCGTTACACCCACCAGGTACCCCACAGCGGGACCCTCGAGGATGACGAGTCGGCTCTTTCGCACGTGTATACATGGCATGCGTGTCGGCGCCAGGGGAGAAGCCTTCAAATCTTCTTCCAAAAGGAATATCACTTTTAGCAAATTGAACCATTTGCAAATTTACACTTTTGGTCATTTAATAATTGGTTAAAGTTACAAGCAGAATGGTCCTTCGAGCCGGTTTGCTATTAGAGGAAGCTAATACAACCTCGGGAAATGTGATATAAATTAATAATTATTTATTATGGATACGCTTCCAGAATCAAGTTTCCTCACTTCAATGAGAAATTGGCTTCGTTTAATTCAATCTGACCCTGCCAAGTACATTAGATTCAGAAAAAGGCTCCTGCACGCTTCTTGATCCGTTCCTCACGAGTTGTCTCTCTGCTATGCATCGCGATTGTAATTTATCTGCTCGATAAATACTCACAACAGCGACGACCCTTTCTCGCGACCGGTAATTCCACGAGTAATGAATTGTGACCAGGGTGCTCATGAAGGAGAAGCAAACAGCATCCTTTCCTTCCAGAGACGTTGATATAAGTGGAATTCGTCGAATGCTGCTTTCAAGAGAAATAATCCTTTAAATATAAAATACAAATCTTCTAATTCCAAATTCAAATAAATTTAATTTATGAATTTAATTTAATTTCTGCAAGATCCAACTTCCAATAATTACCATCTCATCACCCTTAGGAAGAATACTAGTGCAGAATCAAGAATTCATATTATAAAAGTTACTAAGAAGTGATTTAAGGAAAAAAGGTAACTAAAAGTGACTGCTTCACAGTCACCACACAGAAACACTTTAAGTAACTGTCAAGAATTATTCTTTACTGTTACTTAAAGTGGTTCTTACAGAGATTCCCTGACTTTTGCCTTTTTTCAAAATCCCTACTCTCTAAAACTGTACCAGTGAAATTGCCACTGGTTGAATCATTATTTTGGGTTATCACTAGTGAACTAGTGACATTCCTATTCTGACTGGGTCAACCAGTAAGTGATTCAAATAAAACAGTTACTGCAATACAAAAATGATTATGATACATCAGAATGATTATGATTTATGAAGTCTCTTCGCTTGAAAGTGGGGTGTCCCCCGGCCACTTAGGTTTGACTTTAACCGACGCGACGCGTTTATGAAATGACGGGCCTTCCCATAGTCCTCATTTATTGCTGCGAATTTATTGTTTTTGAAATATAATGCAAAGTTTTGTAGAAAAGTGATGAATAATAAGTGTCATACCTAACCAGCTGAAGGGCGACAACGCGTGAAACTGACCACTGGTACTAAATAACCAGTGCACCTCACTGATTAAACCACTGATGGGATTCCACTGAGTGAACCAGTGAAACTCTACTGATTGTTAGTGACACACTTTGGCTGTTTCAACCAGTGATATACTTTTGGCTGTTTCAACCAGTGATATTTTACTCGAAATCGTCAAAATAATCTTTTTCTTGATGATAAAATCTGAGTATACGATACCAAACCTTCACCTTTAGATCCGACGTTAGTGGATGCAATATACATATCATAGCGGTTGAGCTCAGATACGTGAGGTGCCTGAACTCGTACCCGTGTAGTCTTGTACGAAGCCGCATTTATACACTTAGGATGGCATATAAACTTACTACAGGTCGGTATGCACGAAAGGTATGGGTGTATAAATAGAGGTTTATAAATTATGCTATCCACGTACCAGAGTACCATCTTTAAGGTACTGCTTCAACAGCCGATGTCATCCCATGTCATTTGATGTCACTGACAACCATTCGAATCAAGAGCATTTCTCTAAATGCGAAAATCCATTTTTAACCAGAATTCAGAACTTGTAGGACCGCCAAGCAAAATTAGTCGCTATTTCTTCATTATTTGAGTGTGAGTGGTTTTATTGCAGAATTCGAGGAGAAAAGGTTTGATGAAAGAAGTCATCCTCTTCCGAGAAATCGAAGGGGAAAGTTGTCTCGTTTCGGATAAGGTCTGCATCCCGTTCTGCCTCCGATGCACGAGAATACTTTCGATATATTTTGATGCTGAATTGAGTTAAGAAAAGTTTGTTTGGAAAATGACATGCAGTTACAAGATAGCCCTGATTCGCCACTATTTCAAACTTGAAGGATTAAATATAAATGCCAAATTCTAATGAACGACGGGTAATTATTAAAAGGTTTTGTAATACAATAAGCATCAAGATGCATTATTTCATGGAACTTTTCTACTCGAGTTCCGCAATAAGACCATTCACACTCAAATAATTAAGAAACAACGAATTCTAGTTGAAAATTAATTTTTGCATTCAAAGAGAAATTTGAATTCCTTGATGAAGATCATAAAAAAAGAATGACGAAGAATTAATTTTCTATTCATAAATGATCTAATTTAGATCCAGATGTTGCAAGTGCAAAGATTCTTGTCTCATTCAGGTTCTCCTAAATATAGTTTATGAGACTGGAAGTTGTAAATCAAGTCAAGAATGTAGAAATATTCGATCATGGAGAAGAGCTTCTCTGCAAATTAGTCTCTTCGCATCTAATTAGTCGTATTAACGCGATACAAGGCGATGTCTTATATTAGCAGGCTCAAGGTCACTGGACGACTCTCTTCGTTTTATTTTCTCTCTTTCTCTCTCGACTTCTGGTTCTGAAATCTTGGCTATTTCTTGAATTCGCACTTTGTCGGTCTCACGAGCTTTGCCTAAGATCTCGCGAGTTTCGTGTCGACGAAATCGAACCATTAGTTAAGTCCTTGCGAAAATAAATGGATATAACTTCAAACTGGACCCTGAACTTCATTCTATATGGTGTCATTTTATCTCTAAATGTGTAGTATCTTATTATAAAGGTGATAAAAAAAGAGATAGATGTATCGAGGAAAACACAACAAAATTTGGAAATTTTTGAAGGGGTTATAGGAACCCTGAAATATTATCTGATTGCACTGATATTCTGCAGATATTCAGTTCAAATATTGTTTTTTCGTCAAGAAAGGAAAACTGCAGAAAAACTCTTCCCTGCGTGCAGCCGGTTACTATCACAGGGTGTCTAGACACCTAGCGAACCTGGAAACATCTGGAATCTGAAGAAAGAAGCAGCTATGAGATTCTAGAAACTTAGCATGAACACGAACCACATCAGCTGTATATACCAAGTTCACTTTTCAGCCTGAAAGTTCTTATCTAATTTGCTTCGAAATCGAGACAATTTTCAATGCAATGCAATGGAGGACTTGTGTTTTTATTTCTGTCTTTGGTGAATAAGGATGGTCGATTAAACGCGTTCACGCAAAGGTGGCACGAGGTCGCGAGCAGACTGATTTGCATCCAGCTATAAACAGCCGCCGTCGAAAATGATATAGACCGTGAATGCTGAGGCTCGACCAACCAGCTGGGATTATCATACTGCTTCTACTCAAGTTCTCTGCCCCACGATTCTCTCTGGCTACTGCCACTTCAATCGTAAAAA
>CAKNXH010002407.1:2078-18118 GCA_932178445.1 Andricus quercusramuli
AACTGAGTTTGGTAAAGTTTCTCGAAATATTTTTCTCCGTGTACATGGTTTTTGGGCCTTATGGTTTGAGAGTTTCGGTTTATGACTTACGGTTTGTAATTTAGAGTTTGAGCCTTATATTTTTGAGACCTATGCTTTTGGGTCTGAAGGTTTTGAACTTAAGATTTTAGTTTAATACTTGAAATTTAGGGTTGCGATTTGGGATTAAAGAAAAAATGTAAGAATCTTGGTTTGTCATTGGTTTTATTATCAATCTTCGAAAATCATTAAGTTTTCACAGTAATAATTTTCAATAAAAATATAGATTCAAATATTTTAGATAACACATTTAAAAGTCTGTGAAACCCTTTTTTTTACTAATTTTTCTTATCTACGAGGATGACTAAAAAATGTATATGGAAAGTATCCTGATGAACATTAAAAAAAAAAGTATCATCTTCCATTTATTTATCAACACAAATTAAATTGAATTTAAAGATTTATATTTATTACCTGCTTTAAATATTTAAAGCCTCACAATTTTTTTTGGATTCTTTCTTTTTTTTTTAAATGACATTTTATGTATAGAATTGCCTAAAAATTTATGAAACGGTCGATTGCTGATCCTGAGCGACAGCTTGTGATATACACGTATCCTGCAATGTTTAATGCCGTCCGGTCGAGCGATTGTCATTGCAATCCATCAGACGCCTACATTGAGTAAAGTGTCAATGTGACTTTTATCTCTAGATCGATCGACTGATTGCGAGTGAGTTGCGAAAGGATTTCCATGCAAAAATGTTTTGCAGTAACCTATGAGAAAGAGATTCTATAAAATTAAAGAATAATTAATTAATTTAGCAAACAAAAGATTTGGCCAGTTTTAACTTTGACGCCTCTGAATTCAAATTTTAAAATGTTGAACTGTTCAGTTTTTAAGGTGACTTGAAATTTTCCAAATTATTAATAAGTAATTTTTAATCCTTGAACCCTGATTTTGTAATATTTCGTCTAATAAGATCCAAATTTGGAAGTTTTTAAACGTTGGATGTTTCATTGAAGTGGATGAATATTACATGAATAATCTTTTTTGCGTTTGGTTTATTTGAATCAAAGGAGCTTTTACTTTTTAAAACGAATAATTTACTTAAACTTCCACCAGTGCAATGTTTCTTTAATAATTTATTCTTTAACAAATTTGTTGTGGCAGTTGCATTTTATATATTTTAATTATTAAATTCGTATAAGGTATATGTTAGGGTGGTCCAAAAAGGGTTTTCTTGGAAATATGAAATGCTTTTCGATTTTTTCAAAATACAATTCAAGTCATGAAGCTTGTCCTCTAGAATCAATCAATTTTTTATTCGTAGCGGCAAATGAATCGAAAATTATTGGGACCACCGTTTAGGATATCGATTAAAGTTATAATAAAAAAAATTAATTTTTGTCTTTGATGTCTATATGCAATTGAAAATTATTGAATTTTTGTAATAGTTAGAAATTTCCATTCGGCACGATTTTGTTCAGCATAATATTACTAGTAGGACATTACCTCACTTCTTGATGTCATTTTCTTATATTTTTTCTAAATAATTGCCATTATTCGCCCATTGCAGTTCGCAAACTAAAATTTTCCTAAGTATATGTTTATTTAAGTTGCATCCTCAACAAGTTGTATGTAAGTCATTATACATTTTTTTTAAAGTTCTCTTCCTAGCGCGAATAGCTCTCGATATGATTACAAAAAGTTTTTGAGCGATATATTGAATTATTTCAGATATAAAAAATTTTTAATCATACAATTATTATTTGATCAGTTAGGGATTAATTCTATGATTAGAGATTCTTATAAAATCAGAAATTATTATTCATTTCGCTAAAAACCGTTTTTTAATTAGAGGCTAAATAAATAATACGATTTTTAAGGAATCAAAAACTCTAGGGTTACAAAAAGCAAACTTTATCTATTCTCATCTTTTAACTCGTACAAAAATTGTGAAAACGCATTTTTTATTTTTAAAAATCGAAAAGTAAATTTACAAAAAAAGCGAAATAAGGTTAAAAATAGTAAGGTGGTATTTTTGCAGCCATGTTTTCAAGGAAAAATTGTGATCTCTCGACTTTTTTTATATCTCGCGGTCATCTTCTACACACTGTGGTAGAAGTTATTCACTTTACGGTAATGATATATTACAAAAGTTGTAGATATGAACCTGAAAAATATTTTCTATTTCACAAGTTTTTAAATACGATAATCTTGTTTAAAGAAAAACAGCTTTTGGCGATAGGAAAAGCAGATATTTGAATTTATAATGGCAATAATTAGAGAAAAGTTTCTTTGACTTATATAAAACTTATAGAAAATTTGACAAATATGCATTAGATCTTGAATATATGTTTAGGACAATTTTCGAAATTTTCTGCATCAATTAATGGATGTGAAAATGACAAAATTCTGCTGAATGGAAATCTTGAACTATTATAAAAAAGCCAGAATTTTCAATTGCCTATAGACTTAGAAAATAAAAAAAAATGTTTACACTACTCGCGAATATTATCTACACGCCTGTTTTTCAAGCTCATTTTAAAGGCAAGTCACTAAAGTATTTTTCTAAACTGTAATGATATTTTTAGAATTTTTTTCCAAACTTGGTGCGAAAAAGTTGCGAAATTTTAAAAATGTCTTTATACTTAGAAACGTTATTTAAAAAATAATTTTTTATCATATTTTAATAAATTTTTGTAATATAAAAATATTATTGTTTTGAATTTTTTGTGTGAGTACAATTATTATATGAAATTTTGCAACTTTTTTGCACCAAGTTCGACCCTAATGCAGAATCTAGGAAAACAATTCTAAAAATATCTTAATAACAATTTAGCAAAATACACTCAAGACTTATCTTTAAAATGAGTCGAAGAACTTAAAAAAATGTTAATTATTTCCAGAGTTATTCCAATTTTTCGTAAACATCGAAACTTGAATTTTCTTTGCAATATTTTTTGTATTAAATTGATATTTTCCCTTAAAATTTGGCTTGTTAGACGCAGAATTTAATTATTACCTTTCATGCGATTATGAGAAAAAAAATTTCATGTAAATATTTTAAATATTAAGGCACTTTAGCAGCAGCTCAAAAAATAGGTGTGTAGATCATTTCTGCCGATACTGAATATTTTGAAAAAATGAAAAAGCGTTTTCACTTTGCGCGAAAAGCCTTTTCTAGACCACTCTATTATATGTATAATCAAAGAGAATAGTATAGAAAATTGAATTTTTTTTTGCTAAATTTTTTGTAGTAATTTTGTTTTTAATTTAAAATGGATTGAAAGCGTGGTTCTTATTTGTCTAAAGATGTCGAATTTTGAATTGGATTGTTACTATAATAATCCATGCTTGAGTGAAGTAGAAAGCTTTTGAGATCGCTCCTACCATTTATTTGCGGCATCTTAACTTAGAAGTCAAACCGAAGAGTTCCAACCTGCGGTGAGAGCAAGACCGTGACGGCCACTGGGCTGGCCTTCTCGTTTTCTTCGCTTGCGAATTTCTCTCTCTCTCTCTCTTTCCTCGCCTCGCGTAATATCTTCTCATTCTTCATCTTCTTCTCGCCCCCACCATCCCACTCGTGGCGGCAGTCTCGTTCTCTCAGTTTCTTGGCCAGGCTCGATAAAAAGGTTAAGGCAGGCCAGCGTCCCCCTCTCTGCGGAAAAATTAGTATACAGTATTACTATATAGGTATACTGTACGTACGTGTACAAATATTCTTAATAACGAATGTGCCACTCGCGTGCTACAATTTGCATATACTTATCTTTTAATTCCTGATCTTAAAATAGATTTAGTCAGTTTATTTCAGAGATGTTGAGTGTGCTATGTCTAATATTAAATTTGGATACCTTACTAAGTGGAATTATCATCTAGGTAGGGTGTTTAAAGATACACGAGAATAGTACTATAGTTTTAAAATTTGTGCCCGTATATTGATTAGGGTGTACTGAAAAAAATGGTTGGTTGGGACAACTAATAAAGTAGTAGGACTAATTACCTTAGCTTGTAATATATGCCGCTGCCACTTGCGGTTGTGGTTACTACTTATATTTCTAAGAATGGTAGTAGATGTCCTTACTACTTTACTTGTCGCAACAACTTCCGATTGTAAATCGCCATTTACAGATAGTTATATTACTACTTCAAGTGATAAGTCTTACTATTAAATTACTAAGCTTTCCAATGAAATTAGTAGTTCTGAGTACTTAAAATAGTAATTCTAAGTTTTAAAATTGGCATAGTAGTTTGAACTCCTGAAAGAAAAAAATACATCATCCATCAAAAGTCAATTTCCCCTCAATTGAGTATAAAAACTTGTAGAATTTCTATTATATCAAGAAACTCAAACGTATATAGGTGAAAAAAGTAGGTTGGTTGGGACAACTAATGTGATCGACTTCTCCAAAAATTGCTCAGGTTTCATTTCTGACAATGTTGCTAAGGAACAAAACTTGTAATCTATACTACTTCCATTTGTTAGAAAAAAAATTGGTTTTAAATGTGACTTCTTTTATTTGTTGTATAACTACAATTACTGTCGTTACTAGTGAACTACACAAGAGTACTAACGGAGACACCCTTAAAAAGTATCATTAATTTTGCTTGGTTTGATTTTTGTGCTTCAACTAGCGCCTGAGTAAAATGTGCTTCAAAAAATACTTATTTGTTTTACTCGAACAAACATTTTTCTAAGTCTATATGTTCTGCATATTTCAAAATTTTGTTTGACGCTTATACAGGTTTGTACCGATTACTCTACAATTTACATAGTGGCATTTTTACTCATTCAGGTGTAGAGGGAAGATTGATATACCATCTATTTACTTTTTACATATAAAATGCAAATGAGCACAACAATTTTGCTAATGAACCTTTATTGATGTTGTTATAGGTATGTATAATCACAGCCTAATGGCACTGAGCGTTTGCTAAGAACACTCATATGTGGACATGTGTTTACCTACAGTCTACATGTAACCTTAACATGAGGATCATACAATTAGGAATAAGGGAAGGCGTTATCTGATGTACCTACGAAACACGAGATAAGTCGAGAGTAATCTTGATTGTTCAGCTGATTGTGGATAAAAATCAGATGATCCATTAATTTTAATATAAGGAGGGAAAACACCTTTATGATAACATAATTGCACATCTTGTTTTTAACATAAAGTTGATATTATAAAATATGATTTTCTGTTAAAGAAAGAAGAGATTTTAAATAAATGTTTAATAAAATTAGCATTACATTTCAGCACGTCCAGTGGTGGCAGTGGTGCAAATATGAAATTTACCGTTTTTAATTAGTCAAAGTTCTTTTTTTCAACCGTTTTTGATTTTTTTGGAATATAACCCGTGCAGAAATTGCCAAGTTTCTTCCCGGTTCCAGACTTGGGCCAGGCTGGGGCCCCTAGCCTGGATCTAGCTCGAATTTTGCAATGGCTCGAGCTTGGGCCCAGCTAGTGTCAAAGTTCCAAAAATTGACGACAGATGGCGTAGTACTATTCTCTTTGTTTCCTTATTACTTGCGAGTGTTGAGTGTAAATCTTTACAAAGTGGCAAATTTGGTATAAATAAAAATTCGTAAAGTATCTTAATCAGTTATTTGAGTGATAGTTTGAGCCAAACTGAACTTATAAATTTTGTGTGAGTGATTGAGAATAGTAGTGATGCTGCTGATTGATGATGGTCGATGAACAAAATACAAATCATCATTGAAGTTAAATTGATGAAAATGCCTCAAATAAAAAGCACTCTAAAAGACCAGAGGCATCGAGCACTCGTCAGTATCCCATATTTACGCGGTGAAAGTGCAAGTAAGTTCTTATATTAATTCTAAATAATATTTTTACATTAAGATTACACGTAACTTCTAACCTCAAATTGAGAAAACTTTTTCGTCGAATTATCAAGTGTAAAAATGTTGTTAATTTATGTAATGATGTTTAAGACTTAGATTTATAAAACAAATATGGCGGACGTGAATTAAATAATTATAGTATATAGATGATCATGACGCAGAAAGGTGGTAGAAATTTAGGACGCGCAAATCGAATAAGTGACTTTTTGAATTGACGTTTTGATTTTTTTTCGATTTTTAAATATTACATATTCATTTGTTAACTTTAAATTTGAATAAAAAAATTTCTCCTTAATTTCGGCTTTTAATTTTAAAATTAAAAATTGCTAGGAATCGATAATAAACTAGGGCCAAGCCTGGGCCAAGCTTGGGCCAAGCTGGGCGATCGAGCCTGGCCCTGGCCAGATTTGGCGTTTCATTCAAGCTTGGCCCAGGCTAGATCGCCAGGCCAGGGCCTAGTTTTGCCAAGCCTGGGCCCTGTTTGGGCCATGACCAAATTTCTACACGGGAATTAGAGTAAAATTTTTAAGAGAACTGTGTTTAGCGATTTTTTCATTTCTTTTTCAGTTTAATAATATATAAAGAAAAGTGGCGATTTCAGCACTATGAATTTATATCTTAAGAAAGTACGCTTAAATAAACTCATTATTGGTCAGAATTATTGCAACTGTATTCATACAGCATTAATCATTCTATTAATATTTAAATTAAATATTACAAACAATTTGCATAAAAAAAATCCTTAACTTTGTTATGTTCTGATAGAAGACATTTTTTTCTGATTGCTATGATTTATCACTAGAGTTATAGTTTATAACGAGCAATTGGCGTAAGTCAACAAGTGAGGACATGAGAAGGACAACTGGATAAGGACTAAATGAAACTGTACAGGTTAAAAAAAAAAAGTTTTCTTCTATAGGTTTTCAAATATAACATTTTGATAAAATTGAAGATGTTTAAACTTTAGGAAATAATGTTTTCTGTGTGTATGTGAGGGGGGGGGGGGGGAAGGTGGTCCATATTGTATGTTTTCGAGTGGAAAAACCAAATGGTCGCTATCCAGTTATTCTCATAATTTAAAAATTCATTTTTTTTAGTGAACAGACAAATCGGCCATTATCTAATAGAAAAATATGTTGTCCTTTAAATGTTGTTGGTATTAGTTCAATTGTGACACGTAAGCAACAAAATTGATCAAAAATAAATAAATGTGATTGTCATAAACAGTTTTATAAACAAGAACTTACATGCATAATTTAAAAGTAAAAAAGCAGTTGTTTTATTTTTAAAGCCATAGATAACAATTAGCTTAATAATCAATAACGTTTTGTGTGAATAAAGGCCTAAACAATCCTCATGTCCGCGAAAAACGTTTGAGAACTTGAGTAGCAACTTTAAAGGTTTATTAAATATTAAAATGAAAAATCTCCGTTTATGACAAGTAATTTTCATCTTTCTGTGGTTGAAACACTTAAAATTGGTTTTCAAGAATATTATAATTTGTAAATTATAAATTTTAAGAAAAATGAAAGGGGTGCACATGAGGTACTTTCGAAAAGTCAATAGCCCTGATTACGAAGTACGTACTGGAGCTTAAACTTAAAGCAAGGGTAGCTGATATTGTTATGAGAGTCCCGAGTACTTAAGTGTCGAATGTCTTTGTGTGGTAGTCTAGGGGGAGATGATGTATTACCTAAAGGTCGGTCCCTTTCTCTCAGGCTCGAAATTTAATTAAGCCTCTGAGTAATGCTTTAAAATCAAATAACGCAAATCGCCACTTTTCTCCACTGTTTGCTTTTATAAAATTCCATGAGTTTCAGTGTAGAGCTTTTTTAAAATTCAAAGATTCTCAAATTAGAATAGTTACAAATTGTATGACTTGGAATTTTAAGAATATCAAAAACGAATCAATCTTGGAAACTTAAAAATAAAATTTAGTTTAATTTTTATTTCAAACAAACCGTTGCATATAATTTTGACAAAATTTCGGGATTAAATTGATCAACTGGCATTTACTGTGTTCATAACATACTTTACGTGATTTCTGAATATAAGAATAAAAAAGAGGAGAAGTATTGAATACTATTAACATGTAACTTCATATTTAACTACCTATCCATTTATCAACAACAGATTTGAATTCAGTAAGCATCATTAGGAGGAATTGTCCGCCTGTATGAACACGTAATAATACATTACATTACTTTGGTAGCCAGTAATATAATACCGTATAGGTGCGGCAATATGCCTTTGTTATACATACTTCATATTTACAATACTAGCAAGTTGTAACTATCATCATACGTTCATTTATGTTATGGAACGTAATATCTCTAGAGTTTGATTTAAACTGGAAGCATAAAGCCATTTTATTATCAATGAACAAGATTAATAATTACCTTTTAAACCAACAATTAATAAAAATTCTGCACCTTAATTTTAACCCTAATAATCACAACATTCCTGTTGGCTTTCCAGATTTTTAAAAACAAAATCTTGTAACTGAAAATAGTAATATTTCATAACAATAAAGAGATCTGAAAATTTACATCCTCTAAAATTATACCCTCTAGTTATCGACCGTCAACTTAAACAAATATTCGTAAATGCCCGAATTATTGAAGTACAAAACTTAGACTTGGAAATCATATCACTAGTCCAGCTTTCAACCCTCTCATTTGACATTTTTTTATAACTCTTATAATTTAAAAAAATCTGTAGAGTGTTCCGCGTTTTGAGATACAATGGTTTAACTGATAAATAATAGTATAATATGTCGGTAGGAAAATACGACTTGAATTTTTCATCTCTCAAATTCATTTGGAAATTTATCGATTTTTAACCCACACAAGCTCAGCTAATAATAAATTTTTAGATCCCTCAGAAGATAATCCTTAGTAGTCCAGTGCAGAAGATTGAAAAATTTATTATTCCGTGTATGTTTCTGCAACAAACTCGGAAAAAGTTTAAAAGTAAAAAAACTTCGTCCAAATTTTTGATTAATAAAAAATACGGAGAAATGAAATAAGTTTTAATCCAAGTTTTAAAAAATTACTAAAATTTAAAAACTAGTTATGTTATTAATTCCACTTATTTTCATTTAAAATAGTCCCCTATAATCTGTTTAATTGTAACAGTTCCAAGGAAATTGGGCAATTCCGAGGAATTTTTATAATTTTCAGTATTGAAAATTACAGTATTTCAGACAAATTTGAGGGATGAAAATTTCAGGTCTTATTTCCTGATGATGTATTACTATTTTCAATTAAAACATTTTTGTGTCTAAAAGTCAAACACACATTCCCTTTTCAATCGATATTGCCACTTTAACTACAGTATTGCATATTATACCGTTTCTGATTTTCTCAAGTCTGAAAAATCCTTATATCTTGATTCACGGCAACACCTGCTGTATTTTCCATCGCGCGTTTCCCTGGAGTATAAAAGTTTACGTGCAACGTGTATTAAGGAATTTGCAAATGAAAATAAGGAAGGAAGAAGTGTGAAATGAAGCGAAACTCGAATGAGCAGAGGATGCACGTCGGCAACGATTGTTACGGTAATCCAGCTTCTGGCATAGGCAATATCACGATGCTAACAGTGTAACGCGATACTGTTACATACAGCGCTTAATTTGCAATTCATTGCCGATCAGTCTGCATACTCTACTCAACTCATCACTACTCGGTTCCTGCACAACTCGGTTGGCCATATCAAGCCTGTCAACTTTTCCAGGTCGAATTGATAAATTTCATCAATTCAAAGCAACAATTCGAATTCCTAAAGGCAAATATTGATTATGCTATAAAAGCCTCACCAAGGCCAATCAATTCAAGAAATGTTGGTTTGGTCTTTATAACAATCTTCAATGTACTGCTTGTATGCTGTACACTGTTTTTCTGAAAATTCAAAGTAGAACCGTGAAAATCTCTAACATAATACTTGCTTTTAAATATGTTGCAAAATTTTCAAAGTTAGAACGCTTAGAAACTTTTTAGAATTCGTTCAAATTGTATATTTAATAAATCACTTGTCGTTTATTTCACAATAATTGTTTTATATGATAAAACTGAAGTATCATTCATCTTTCTCTATTCCAGTGGAACCCCTCAAATCTTAACTCGTTTTTTAAATTTGTGTGACAAGAGAGCGCTCTGCTTTTCATTTCTAGTTTATTATTTCCAAATTTTAGTTCTCAAAATGAAATAATTGCATCCTTATCTGAGAGATCCCAACATTTATTCACTTTCTGAAATTTTCTAACAAAAATTCAAATACTTGCAAATTTAAAATTCAATGCAAATCTAATGGAACAATCTGCTTTTGTTTTGAAGAAGTTTCTTCTCTGAAGCAGTGCCAGGATCTGTAGATCTATATAATAAAATGCAATGAGGGTGTTAGATAACGTCCTTGGAGACACGGCGCAGAGCAGAGAAAAACATAACACGAGCATATGGAATATGGACCAAGAACGTACGCGATGGGGTGTTATGGGGTTCCCAGGGCTCCAGTGACGTCACTGGGCCGTCGAAAGGGGCGGTGCCAGGAATCGATGAGCGTCGCGACGCCGCTGTCGGCGACGATGCGCTGTTAATCTCCAAGTTCACCTTAGCTGGACCTAATGTTGAAACTGGATTCGAATAGCTCTAGTCGTTTTTTCAACATTCGCATTATTTATTTAACCCGCAACGATCAGACACTTTGAAGCAATTATCGTCTTCTCATAAATAAAAAACCTTTGTTTTATACATGTTTCCAAAAAATGAGAATGTATTAAACTTGAAATTGTCGATTTTTAACTCTCCTTGCATAATTTGAAAATATCCCGTTTCCACGATTTGAAATAAATTTTTTTCAATTCCAAGCATTATGATTTGAAATTATTCCGTTTTAAAAACTTCCAGTGGTTATACTTGAAATTTTCCGAAGTTAGGAACGACTACTTCCAAGTTCAATACGTTAGATTTGAAATTGTTTAATGTTAGAAGCTTGGAAATACCTTATTGTTGATTTTCAAGCGCTCAAAGTGTGAAACAAGGATGGTCGGTAAGAAAGGTTTTACTTTTTCAGACTGAATGAAATACTTTCCAATCTACAAAATGTTTACAAGTGCGAAGTAGTATAAAATGTCAATATTTTCCACTGTATGATCTTAATTTCCAATTTTCCGGTGATGTTTGTGAAATGTTTGAACACACAACATTGATTAGGCAGAACCAGATTTGGCAAGGCGATAGAGAGCAGATGTTGGCATATGATCGATATGGTAACGTACGCTTTAATTACGCGATCGTGTCGCACTTTGCTTTAATTAAGATATGCAGCTTTAGAAGATATGTAGCTTCTGTAGCAAGAGTGTTATATGTCGCTGGTGTGCTATAATTATTTTGGAACCCTCGTCTGCCTTAGGGTCTCGTATCCATCGCAGAGCAAGTCTTTGGTATTCAGTTAGAAGGGAGTCATGAGAATCCCAATATATCTTGTGGTATCGCAAACCTGAGATCCAACGGTGAGATAATCTCAAGGGAATAATATGCCTAATTGGTAATCATAGGTTTCGCGACGCGACGACAGTTAGTACATCCCAGGACGTTAATGGCGTGGAAGACGATATCTGTACACTGCACCAGCTGATAATTCCACTAAGATTCATTCCAAAATAACCATATTATAGCTTACTTCACAAGTATTATTATGTCAGTGTTAAAAATATCATCAAATGTTGTGGGAGAGTTATGTCTTTAACTGTTGGTTTTATTTGGTGTCAAAAGATCAAAAGGTTTATTGTGTTGATATGTTTGATATTGATGTAGTTTGAGCTAATCTATTCTTGAATATGTGTTGGCTCAACAAATCAACATTAGAACTATAGCTCTACTAATGTATTTTTATTTTTTGTTATAGGTGAGTTCGCTCTTTTGCTCATCATTACTATTCTTTACTATCACCAACTTAATGAACCTGTTTGGTGAGTTATTAATTCTTCACAATCATAAGACTAAATTTCTCTTGTGTAAGTAGAACGTAGCTTACAATAACTACATCTAAATTGACGTGTAAAGTTCATTGACAATTGTTGATGTACTGGTCAATTTTTTATCATTGGGTTTTAGTGCACTATCATCCAAAATTAGAGGATATTAAGGGATTCCAAGTAATGTAAAGCGGTTTATCATTGTTTGCCTGATGGAAACAGAGCAGGATGAATAGATGATATGTTGTGTCTGAAAGTGCTTCTAAAACTACGGTTGTGCTCCCTATTAATCAGGATGAAAGTGATATTTTGGGTTTAGGTCAAATTGAAACAAGCTCCGGCACACAGAGGTAGGGGCTTACCGAAGAGAATGACTAGGTGCATGTACGAGTACAGCCATAATAATGACGCAGGTCACGATGTGGCTGGCCAGTCTAGATGGTAATGTGTGTATAAATCAGAGTGATATCATAGCACGGACCTGTTCCACGGGATCGAGATGTATTGCGGCTAGGGGGAATGAGGGTTGTTATGGTTCACGAAGAGAGGCTTTCATAGGATGATCAAGGTGTGGTCATACAATAGTATTCTCTCACGGAAATCCATTTTCAGCACAATCTTTTTATAAGTTAGAAATAGATCTGTTTAAGAATAAAGATAGTTGCAGTGTTATACGCACATACACTATAATGTCATTATATCTCACTAAACTAAGAAACAGTAATGTACCAGACTTGTTAAAAATCTTTGTCTTTTCATCAGAACCTTTCGTAATAATTAAAATAACGGATGAAAAAGGCTACATATGTGTGATTTGGGTGAAGAATTTTATCGTCAAAAGGGTATTCCTTCTTTGATTATTTATTCAACTGTAAACTTTCAAATTTCCATCCATGAAAATTAGGAGGGAAATTAATCAAAATTCATCAGTCATACGATCCGCTTTATTTCCAAAAAGAAACCATTCTTTTCCACCACCCAGTATCAGTACAAACTATAGCAATTTTTTGGCGTCATTTCATTTTTCATTCTTTGATTTTACCATTGTTTTATATTTCTAACAATATTTGCATTGCAATAATTACTAAACTAAAATTCCACATTATGGCCTGTTTGGAATAAATGGTCGATTTTAAGTGAACGCAAACAATACCAAGTAAAAATAATTACAGTATTAGCAGACTACACATGCATAATTAATTAAAGATTGTTATTTGAAAAAAATGTTTTGAAAATAACAAAATTCCACGTTGCATAATTTTAAGTACCAAGCCTTCAAGAATTAACAAGTTTAGAGTGAAACATTAAAAATTAACTATTTTCATTTTTGTGGTGTTTGAAAAAATCACAATAGACATATTAAATATGTATTTTAGATCGAAAATGGCTTGAATAATAATAATTGGTTCAGGTTAAATTTTTGTCCTTCTTTTAACAAAATGTTCAAAACTGATACTTTTTAAAAATAAATTATGGTTTTTTATCGGTTCAAACTTTAGAAAAAACTGTGTTTTTTTTAGAGAGAAATGAAAATATGATTAAACCCCAGTTTTGAGTCCCATTCGCATGGGGCACCGGAAGTTTGAAAATTATTCTGTTTTATGTGAAATAATAAATTTGTGAGTGAAAATTTAGTCAATTTTGTATTTAGCAAATCGGATTTGGGGTCGTTCCAGTATTACGAAAGTATAATTTCGCCTATTTTTATCCCCCCCCCCCCCCCCCCCTCTGGTAAGGATATTTTATCCTTACGAATATATAACTACAAGCATCTATAAGATCCCCCCTCCCTCCACTTTGCAAAAATTCCTAAAATAATATGGGAAATTTTCAAATTCGAACTGTTCTTTAATTGTAACCACAACCATGTAGAAAGTTCTGAATTCTACAGAACTTAATAGTGACAGATTTAAGAATTTAAAGGATAAAAATAAGGTACAATAATACGGGAAAAAAGCCGCGTCTGACCATATTTGCGCACGTACCACTTGCACTTGCAAAGTGATGCGTGGTTTAGTGGTACGACGCTGTTGTGGTTAGTCGCGTTTCTCCACCGTCCGCGCTCGGGGTACTTCAGTGAGTTAGAACAAGGAAAACTATAAAATAAATATTAAATGGGGGTTTTTCCACTGACCTTTTACCCAAACAAAATTGATAAGCGATCTACACAAAATAAATTTTTAACCTAGAAGAAATTATAAACATTCTGATTAGTTATCAAAACGGGCGCAGAATTTAACATTAATATAAATATATTTACAAATGGATATGTAAACTTATGTTGATAAATAAATGGTTTATAAAAGCAAAAGCAAGAAAACTATAAAATATGAATTTACACGCATACCATTTAGCTTGAGCACAAGTCTGTTATTTTATTCCTGAAGATTAAGAAACCATTGATGCATTTATTACGATCAAAAGGTTTTTGTTCTGTAATATACTTAATAATATTTTATGCATAAATGATATTTATGAAGCAAACAAAGAATATGTTACAGAGATGACTTTGTTATTAAAATCAATGGGTTTTATTGTTAATATCTGAAGAAGTATTCTTACAAAATATCCACCACGAAAGATGGACTTGAATGCGTCTAAATCATGTGGAAAATACAGGACTCTTGCTGTCACTGTTTCGGAGCAGCCTTCAGCTTACAGCTTTCTCGGATGGTTGTTCAAAAAGTAGTATCACGTATAACTATTTGGTAGCTTCAACAAGATGTAAATTGACAGGTTTTGTATTAAATGCTATCTCATTTGAAATCGAATTTCCAAACGAAAAGAATTCAACTTGTAGAAAAGCTTCATAAAAAAGAAAGTTACGATCAGCCCTATCCGACTAGTGAGAAAAGTCGTTTTCTCTTACGTTTACGAGTTCCACTTGACGGCTCAAAAACAGAAAAAACTAAGGGATCAGTAATGTTGCGGCTCAAGTGAAACTTGGGATCATTCAGAACTTAGGCTCTAAACTCTCTAAAGGAACTCTTATTAAGGGTTCCTTTTTAGTTTGTTTATATCCGATAGATGGCCATCGGCGGTTGCCAACGTTTTCCAACTGCGCATGTGCCGAGAAGCGCGGGCCGATTTGAAATCAATAAATATTTGAATAGACACACAGATAAATGTTACCAACAGTTTTTTATTCTTATTTAAAACAAATTGAATAGAATTATAGAAATACCTAGCTTCTTGAAAAAATCTTATATTAACCTAATACTGCAAGTGTATATTATATCATTTTGAATAGTCCCGCGCTTCTTGTGCTTGCGCAATGGAAAACTTCTGATTTGCAACATAACCTTAAAAACTGTCACATTCCATGTGCGATATCTTCCTTTCAAGAATAACTAATGTTTCTGATTTTAGTTTCTTCATTAAATTTTTTCCAGTGCAATATTATTTAATTCAAATTATAAAGCAAAATGTGCATCATTAACTTGTGCAATCTTTGAAGTGAGTCAAGGCAGAAGTCGGAAAAAGGCTCTATTAGAACCATTTGAATCCACACTTGGGTTTATTTAGAAACCATTTATCATTTTGGGTTCCTTTTCAGCAAGAGAGGTTCCTTTTTGTTGCAGCTCCTTTAGAACCAAAAGCTGGTTCTAATAGAAACCCCAGTTTTTTCTGTGAACTCATTCGTCGGTTGACAGGCGGCACCACATTCGTCCTGTTCCACAAAAGCATTGAGTTTTACAGGGAAATTAGTAATTAATGAAAAATAAGAATGTTCCCATTTACTATCCGTCCAAAAAGTTTAGGCACCGCGATTTTGGTACAGATTTTCCTTAAAATCTCAGCGGAAAAAAAATCTAAAAATATGGGACCACATGCACGTTGAAGCTGAAGGTTTTGCCAATCCACATACGTAGTTTCAAAATTTTGAGATGAATAGCAATTATTTCTGGGCGAGTGAAAGATGAAAAAGCGTAATTATCCCATCACCATTTCAGAATACTCAACTTTGAATGGCTGCAAGTCAGTGAAAAAAAGTATGAAAAATCTGCAAAAAATATATGTGTTTTGTTGATCCTTTCTATGCTCAATGGTGATATTTAGAGTCGGAAATATTCATTTGTTAATAAGTGATTGTCAAAAAAGTGGAGAGGTGTCATCTCCGGAACTAAGAAACGTACAGAGATGATTCTTGAAGGAACTTACCCATTTTTAGCTTCTGG